>CAEGAE010021025.1:0-10254 GCA_903067095.1 Girardinus metallicus | reverse complement strand
CTGGACTTTGATTGGCTGGGGGTAAATTGAGGAGGCGGGGACAATAGTATAAAGGTGGACTGCTGTCTGTAGCAGAGGGAGAAGAATGGACTGATGGGAAAGCTGCCATTTTGATTCAATTGTGCTGTGATGGAGGCCTAATAAATCACCTTTGTGTGCTGTACAGCTAAGTTTTGCTGAGTCTTTCCTTCCACGCCTCACCTCTCAGTGTTACAAAGCTGAAACTTACCAAGTACTTTTGTCTCTTAAACTTAAAGTGAGAAAAAACTGACTTATAAGCAGCTTTTCAGCAACATATTCCAGTTTTATTTAGGGTAATAATGTGATGATAAATGTTTTCTGAAGGGCCGTTTGGTTTACAGAAACATCAGAATCCATTTTATTTATGGTTTTGGTTGTGTGTGGTTTTTATTTCCTTGTTATTTATTATATTTTGGATATTTAAAATGTGGGCTGCTCTGCAGGTTTAAGGTCTGATTTATTTGCTCTAGCAGAAAAGAAAAGATGGAAGTTTTGCAAAGTTCAGATTTTGTCTAATTTGAAATAATTCAGCAAAGTGAACAGGAACCAAACTGATCAGTTTGGTTCCTGTTCCTCCTCTGCAGACGGGACCGTCTGACCCGGCTGCAGTTCACCAGTGATGGGTTGGAGAGCAGAAACTGGACCTTTTAACACCCAGAACATCTGCGGGTCAAAAGCGCTCCACACATCGATTTATTGACACAATAAAACCAGATCCATGCAGATTCATTCCTCTCTGCACGTCCAGCTTTTCAGCTGCTTCACAAACCGACTGAACGCCTGACTGAGTGGAAACAGAACCAGGTTCAGTTCTGAGTGGACTGAGCTGAGCTGAGTGTTCGGAGGGGAAGCGCCGCAGCCTCGTCGGGACGCGCCGCGGCCTCGTCGGGACGTTCAGAACGGATCAGGAACATTCACACTAAAAACCGTCTGATTCAGGAAAAACAAACTGTAAAAACACAAAAACCTCCCAATTATTTTAGTTTAGTTTCTAATGAAAATATCTCGGTTTATGTCTGGTTGAACGATGTGCGCCCAGTTGACTTTTTTTCTTTTTAGGGGGGATTTTATTGTAATCCGGGACCACTGGTTTAAGTTACAGGTGAAATGATCTGACACCGGGACCAGAACTCTGTCATCAGTGTTAAGAAATTACTGACATAAAGCAAGCTCCTGTATCTTCCTGAAAAGTTACCTATAGGTTAATTTTGTCTTATTTCAACTGTACTGCGATAAACTAGAGCAAAATATTTGGTAAGACTTTGTGTTTTTGCAGAAACTGATTTCCTGTAGCTGTCTGTGTTGCATCACAGCTCCAGAGGCAGCAGGAACATCAGAGTGATGATTGGCTGGACAGTGAATCAACCCAGCAGCTCCGTTTTCCTCCTGCAGGCGTTTTAAACATTTTTCTGCAGACAAAGTTTCTGGTGAAGCAGCATGGCTGCTCCTTCGTCTCTCCCGAATGTCTTTCTGCAAACGTATTTGACCCACAGGGATGCCGTTGTGTTTTCCACACTCGTGCAAGCGTCTGTGTGTGTGTGCAGCTGTGTGTGTGCCGGAGGCCGAGCCCCCTCCGCGGCGCGGCGCGGCGGCATCGACCTGCGGTGGAAAACAGGCCGGCGCTCGGCCATGTAGGCCAGGAAGTCGATGGGGACATCAGAACGAGGGCAGCCGTCCAAAACAGCATCACAGTGCGCCCGGAGGCCCATCACACCCACACACACACACGCCGTGTACAGTACACACAAAACACTGGCCATTTCTCAAATAGCCTTGGATTTATGACTGCGGCTCCCTCCAGATGGTGAATCATGGGTAATCTGTCTGCGACGGCGGCTGGACGGACAGCTACGAACCTTCCTGGAAGTCGTCTCCACTCCGGCAGAACCGACTGAACGCATCTAGATGTTAAACAGCTACGCATAAATCTGCAGCGGTAGATTTCATTTCTGACCCGACTCCCAAAACATCAGGACAAAGTTCTGCGTCAGAGATGAAGTTAAGCAGATCATCTCTGGTTACGGACTGAGCGCCAGACGTGTTGAGTCAGGATACAAAGCAGTTAAAGGCTTCAGGATCGCCAGGGAAACGCGGCGTTGCCACGGATCTCTGTTGAATCTGGACTAAAAGAATCATTTTCCTCTTCTGAGACAATAAAAACTCATCCATCCATCATCTTTACTCACTAGCTCAGCTGCTGGTGCGTATCTCCAGCAGTCATTAGGACAGAGACCAGGGACACGTTGGACATGTCCCCTGTCCGTCTCTGGACAAACAGCCAGCTAAGGATGATTCAGGATGTTTTCCACCTGATAGTCCGGTAGAATCGGTTCTATTGGGACCAAAACTGCAACGTTTGATCCATTTCTCTCTGCTCTGAGTCAAACCAACCTGTTCCCCTCCTGGCCTGTGGGGGCGCTGCACCGAGAACCACTGAGGAAACGATACAAAAGCCTCTGAAGACGCTGAGCGCAACTTCCTTCTTCACCAGATGAAGATGGAGGCGTCAGGTTTTAGTTGGAGAATTTCAAAACCACGAGCCATTTCTCCTGCTAGCGCTAGGCTAGTGCATCTGTTTGGGTTGTATTTACCCAGAATACTTCCTCCTTTTGGAGCGCCTCTGGTCTGCTTGGCGTTCACATATGCATTCAAACAGACTGTAGGGTCATTGGTTCCAGCAACTGAATGTAAGGAAAAGGTTTTTAGATACGTTTCCTCTTTACCAAGACCAGGAAGAAAATCCAAACTCTGGCAAAAGAAAACATGTAAAAATTATGAGGAAAAGTCCAGGAAACACCAAGGAATCAAAAATTATCTCCTTCAATCAAACTAAAACCTGCAGCAGGAAAAATGTTTCTCCTCATTAGCTACTAACTGGATGATTTCTGGAGGCAGTTGGTTTTAATATGTGGGCACACCACACTTTTCAGCTCAATAGTATGAAAATGTGGGGGAAAAAATCCGTCTTTTTGTTCCTTTTCCCAGTTATACGCCAGGTTGTGTTGGTCTATCACAGAGAATCACCGTGAAACAAGAAAACTTTCCAACATTAAACCAGCAAGTAGCCGATAAGTCGGGTTTGTTCAGAATTTTAAAAATCAGACAGTTTCCTGCTGATGAGTGAAAACTGCAGAAATATCCCCAGTATGTCTGTTTTTTTTCAAAATTAATGTAATTCATCATTTACAGTTAGTTTGAGTCTAAAAAGGCGCCTGACCCCGGCTGCAGAGCTGCTCTAATACTTTTCTGCCAAATACAAGCATCTTGAGCACGAAGTCATCTATATTTAAACATTTCAATAATTCATTCAAAGAGGCTGAGCTTCACGGCATCACAGGCCTGGCGCTGGAAACGCCAAGGTGGGAACTCAGGCATGGCCGCCGTGTCTCTGAAGCACCCATCAGATGACTGTTTTCAATTATACAAATTAGGCTTACATAAAAGAGGAGGGTGGCGGCGCAGGGGGGATGAGAGGAGGGGCGTCTCGATCGCAAACATGCAGAGAGATCACACAGCGAAATGTTCTGGGACGGCGTGTTGGAGGAAATGAGCCAAGCAGCAGAGACGGCCGTTAAGACGCGTTCCAGCTCCTGCTAATACGTTTCCAGCGGCGCCGCCGGTTCTACTCCCATCAGCCCGTTTGATCGGCGGCAGTTTGCAGGAATGAACCCATCCCTCCATCCATCCCTCCTTCACCTCCATCAGGCCTGGAGGAGAATATGCTTGGTGCAGCTCAGGCTGCAGCAGTGGAGCAGCTCCAAACTTGTACAGGTAAATTTTAAACAATACTTTATATCTCACCTTCTTGGCAGTAAACAAAGACAGAAATTACTTAGTTACTTTGTAGTTAGTTCCACTAAAAACCTCCTAAATCATCTTTTTCTACAGTGCACTAAGGTACCGGAAAATTGGCCAATAATACTTAGTCACATTTTGTTGCCAGAATTTGCACTTAGCTTTCTATTTTCGCCAGTCTGATGACATAATTTCTAAATATTAAATTGGTTATGATCGAGCAGTTATTACTTTTTTTTCGAAGTAGAGCTACTTTTACGTTAGAACAAGTTTTGGTGAATTAATATTTAAATCAAAGGCAGCTGAACTGAATATTTAGGGCAGTTAGCCCCTGCTGCCCCCCCTGTAGATCCGCCCCTGGGGTGAAGCCAACGTTTGGTTTGCAGAAACGTCTTCATTTTTCCACCTGAAGGGAGAAACCGTGTTTTAATCTGTTTGAACATCCGTCAGCGTCAGCCCGACCTCGGTTCGACGCCGCGGTGAGCGAAACGTCACAAAGCTTCGCTCTGAAAGAGAAATCCCAATCCTCCAGCTCGGATCAGCCACGCTTGTTCACAATACAGAGGAGGACGCAAAAAGGTAAACACAGCAGATCGCATTGGTTCCTGCATGCTCCACTGCGCCATTATGGCCGCCTGTTTACTCCAAACCTTCATCTAAACATGGGAAATGTGCTACATTCTGCCTGAGGTGAATGCAAAGAAGGTGAGTAAGTAATGTGGAAAACAAACAGCGTTCCTGGCTGATCTTCCTGCCCCGAACACCCACACCATCTCCCCAGGCAGCAGAGATGCTCTCATTACATCCAGCTCACAATCTCCCAAAACACTCCGGCTCTCCGCCGCCGTCAGCGGCCGCAGGAACAAACTGGAGGAACAGAGAGAGGCCGGAGCCGGCCGGCCGCGCTCAGGAATCACAAACCAGCATCGCTTCCTGTAAAAACACTGACTGCTGAGGCATAACAATGATGTTTCTTCTTCTTTACTCTGCATATCAATTTATAACTTTCTATAAAATGTTGGGGTCATTTTGGTTTTCACATGACTCAAACATTGGTTATCAGGAAGTCATTATTTCAGATTTATAATCAGAGTCAAAAGTTTAAAACCAAAATAAAATGAAACTGCAGGTGAAAAAGTTTTCAGAAACCAATTATGGGTCAAAGTTGAGCATTTTTATGACTCTTCTGTGATTTGGTCACCTTGTTGCTGCATGAATCAATGGATCAATCAATAGTTCAATAAAATACTTTGACATGACAGAAGTGTCCAATATGTGGCCCAGGCTCCATTTGTGGCCACTGTATGGACTTTATGCAGCCCAACAGCATCAACAAAATGCATTCATATTTTAATATTTATGCTTTTTGCATCTTTTTAAAGAAAATGTCTCAGTAGATAAAAACCTGAAGACGATGTTTGCATGAAGAGATTCTGTATCATCTGATCAGCCCAGGTCAGGAGGCTGAAAGCCGTTTCTATCACATTTACAAACCCAGACCTTCTAACCCCAAACATCCCGCCTGGAGCCTCCACTATCGCTCACATATTACAAACATTTTTTACCATGAAATTGGTCAATTTGAAAGATATTGGATATCAGCACAAAGTATCAGCCGTCAGCAGCTTCAGACTGGAGAGGAAGCTCAGACTGAGGTCTGGATGTGACTGTTTCAAATTAAAACTGCTGAGATGCAGGGTAGATGGATCCGGGTTTAGACTGATGATTGGTGGTGGCAGCAGCAGCAGGTGGGGGAGGGGGAGGGCTGCAGATTAGATCACAGTGATGGCAGCAGGAACGCTCAGGCAGCGCAGATAAACATCAAGATAATCGCAACGTTTCTTCACTCCATCATCACTTCCTCCCACTGAGTCCAAACAAGTCCCAACAGGTCCTACTGGGTCCAACCAGGTCCTACTGGGTCCAACCAGGTCCAACCGAGCCCCACTGGATCCCACTGGATCCAAACAGGTCCCACCGAGCCCCACTGGATCCAACCAGGTCCAACCGAGCCCCACTGGATCCAACCAGGTCCAACCAAGCCCCACTGGATCCAACCAGGTCCAACCGGGCCCCACTGGATCCCACTGGGTCTCACTGGGTCCAACCAGGTCCCACCGAGCCCCACCGAGCCCCACCGGGTCCAACCAGGTCCACCCGAGCCCCATCAAGTCCGGATCGGTACACTAGATCACCACTCTCAATCAACCAACAATAAAAATGTTTTATATATCAAATATGACTTCCTGATTTAACGCCTTGAAGTTGGGCCTCTGTCTCTTTAAGAAGCTCCTGCTCTTTCTGAAGCTCCGCCTCCAGAAAGTCATCCTAACATGGCTCCTCTGAGCAGCAGCTCCTATAATGAGATCAGCAGTTCCACCAGCTGTTTGCTAATTGCTGCTGGCTAGTCTGAAGGAGCTGCGCCTTGAAGGCGGGGCTAGGTCCACCCATGCGTTTTACACAGCTGAATGGTTGCCATGGAGATTAAAAGGATTTCTCAAGTATGTATAAAAGAATCAAAGCAACGCTCCAGGCTTGCTATTTTTAAGATGTAAAGATAAAAAACGATTTATTATTACTGCTCCTTTAATGTTCATCTAATTCTCTGAATCTTTTCTCGGATTTTCTCGCTGTGGTCTCAGCAGCTGCCAGACGTACGATCGGCGCCAGGATGCCTGGTTGAGGCGGATCGGATCAGATGTCTGGGATGGAGCTGGCAGCACACGGGCCGTGGGGAAGCTAACGCTAATCGGTTCTAAACTGGGCCGAATCGGGCCCAACGGACCTCAGGTAGCTGATCGGCGCCAGAACAAGAAGACGGCATAGAGTCGGGAGGAAATACTGACATTCACTAATTATGTTTTAGATAAATGTACTTTTAGAGTATTTTTTACTACTTTTCACTTTTATTTGAGTAAAATGTCTGGATTAAAACATGTTTAACCAAAAACTGACCAGTCAGACACACAGCTGCACTTCCTGTTAAAATTCATCAGCTTTTATTTAAAGAAACTGATTTAGAAACATTTTATTTTGACTGATTTTATTGTTGTTAATTATGTAAATCGTTGTCATTCTCATGCTTAAAATACAAAAATTTCCACTTAACTATATTTTGGTTCATCTGATGATGCAATTTTTAAATATGAAATGACTGATAATTTCATCAGTTACTCTGTACTTCAGAAGACTTTTTTACCAAATGCGTTTTTACTCTCAGGTCATTTTTACTCTTGAGTGTCATTTTCTGGTGACTCACTTCTGACTGCACTGATATTCAAATATTCCTTTACAAATGAGAAATATTACCAGGTATTTTTTCTAGTGCATATATTTTATTTCCGCGGCCGCATCAGCAGACGGAGCGCAGGCCAAAGTGAAGAGAGTCAGAACGACGGGATGGATTTACGCAGCGCCGTTCAGGCGGGCGGCCCGAAGGTTTGAGCCGGAAAACCCGGATTAATTCCTCATGCATGACTGCATGTCGGTTAGATTCAATTATAAGGCCGGGCCAGAGGTCCGCAGAGGGTTAATGGACTGTCCTCACACTCGCTTCCACAACTTGTTCTCATCGCCGGCAAAACAAAAGAGCCAAATCTGTTTCCAGAAGCTAGAAAGTAACAGAAAATAAATCTCAACCTTTTCAGTTAGAAAGATGCAGAAATAAAACCAGGGAGGTTCTGCAGTTTGAGCAGCTGGAGACACCAAACAGCGAGACTGATTTAGGTCCAGAGTGTGTGTGGAGGAGGTTTGTGCTGCCAGCAGGTGGCGCCGACCTTTTCCTGGGCTGAAAGGTCATGTGATCAGAAGATTCAGTGGCATCGAATGTCAGCAGCGCGGCGCTCACATGACGGGACGGTCAGCGGCGCTTCAGAGACTACAGCCAACTACAGCTACAACAAACTACAGCCAACTACAGCTACAACAAACTACAGCCAACTACAGCTACAACAAACTACAGCCACCTACAGCTACAACAAACTACATCCAACTACAGCTACAACAAACTACAGCCAACTACAGCTACAACAAACTACAGCCAACTACAGCTACCACAAACTACATCCAACTACAGCTACAACAAACTACAACAAACTACATCCAACTACAGCTACAACAAACTACATCCAACTACATCCAACTACAGCTACAACAAACTACAGCCACCTACAGCTACAACAAACTACATCCAACTACATCCGACTACAGCTACAACAGACTACAGCCAACTACAACTACAACAAACTACATCCAACTACATCCAACTACAACCACAGCAAACTACAGAAAACTACATCCAACTACAGCTACAACAAACTACATCCAACTACATCCAACTACAACCACAGCAAACTACAGAAAACTACATCAAACTACAACCGCAGTAAACTACGGAGAACTACAGCAAACTACAACTACAGCCAACTACAACAAACTACAGCAAACTACAGTGCAGAATTATCTTTTTTTCTCTCTAAAAAACCTGTAAAATTTCCCGACATCCAAAGAAAAAGCTGCAGTTTTGCTTTGAGGAAAACGTTTCTCCTGTTCCGTGAATCCGGAGAAGCGAACGCCGCTTCAGGTCGAGAAACAATAAGAGGCTCATCAGAGGCATTTTGCATCCAGGTCTAGCAGCCGCTCAGCTGAAGGTGGAGAAACACTATTCCTTTCAAAATAAAAGCTGCTTTTCACAAACACAGGAAGATGAAACTTCAAGCAGCTGAAACATCAACAATAAGAGTAAAGCAGAGCGAAGCCCCCAGTGCTGCTGATTAGTGAGGAATATTGCAGGTAAGCCTCAATGTTCTGATGGCTCTTTCAGCTCAACAAGAGCCTCAGTCCACAAACGCTGCTCCTAATCCCAAATTCCTCTCCTTCTCCACAGTAATGAGCTCCTCTCCGACTCAAGAGTTGACAGAGGTAAAGCAGTTAGCACGCTTGAATGAAGAGGAGAGAGAGAGAGAGACGGGGGGGATGCAGGCCAAAAGAGAGACATCCAGAGAGACGTGCATGAGGTAAGCTCTCCCTCTGGCGCGGCGCAGCAACGCGCTGCAGCAAGGCGCTGCAGCAAGGCGCTGCAGCGTCCAAACGCGGCGGCTCACTGTTGACAAAGAGACGCAGAGAAGAATAAACTTCCCATAAAGCGAGATGCGTTTTCTCCGCCTGTCACAACAACCCGGGGACGCAACGTGCGCACCGTCGTCACATGGTGTGTGTTGTTTGTGTGTTTGCGTGGGCGGGCGTGTGTGCATGCTGCACTGAAATAATAACAAAAAGAAAAATAAATCATGGCTGATTCGTTCCAAGGCCCTGCGATGAGCTGCAGCAGCTGCAGCAGGAAGAAAGCAGCCAATGTGCTCCATCATGTCAGAGACAGTTCTGGCATTTCAAAACCATGAACGTTGTTAAAGGGACGGTTGATAAAACCCACCAAATAACTGTCTACATGCTTAAAATTAAATAATATTTAACATCTTTTCGCATTGAAACGTCCATCCAGGATGATCTGCAATCAAAATCTATATTTTTCAGTGCTGATTTGGAAAAATATACAAGAAATTTAAAACCATATTTGGCCCCCGGGCCTCGAGTTTGATACGATGCATTAAGAAGTGATGGAATAAAAGTGATTAAACGCTGATGGAGGAGATTTCTCTCCGCTAAAGGAGACAATCATCATCGCCACAAACCGATCAACAGGACGAACGTCCAGAACAATAACTCCAGCAGCAGCAGCAGCAGCGCCGCCGTTCCTCCTGAATGTTTCACATTCACAGCCAGCGTCGGTTCAGATGTGTCAAACGATGCGGCCGTCTGCCGCCGCGCCGCGCTTAAAGGTCACAACAGGAAGTGGGAGATCAGAATTCCTTTGTGTGGAGCAGCGAGCGAGCGCCGGAGTCCAGCTCCGTCTCCTGGATACCTTCGATCTGAGCCGGTGTCACTCCAGCAGGTTTTATCTCTGAGCTGCAGCTACATGAGCTGCAGAGGATGTTCACTCTGATCCTGATTTATGAACGGCTAAAATCTTCACTTAAATCTTTTCCTTCTTTAATAAAATATCTACTCTGTAAAATAACCACACCAGACATAAAGATGCAGTAAATGTCTCTGCTTCCACTTTCAGCAGAGACATTAAGCACTGGAGCCACATAAAGACAGTTACAAAGTCGGCCTTCTATCACCTGAAGAACATCTCCAGGATTAGAGGACTGATGTCTCAGCGAGATCTAGAGAAACTCATCCATGCGTTTATCTTTTAGTTATCTTGCAGTAATCGTTTATCGATTACTGCAACAGCATCTTCACAGGTCTGTCCAACAAATCAATCAAACAGCTGCAGCTGATCCAGAACGCTGCTGCTCACGTTCTCACTAAAACCAGGAAGATAGAGCACATAACCCCAGTTTTAAAGTCCCTCCACTGGCTCCCTGTAGCTCA
>CAEGAE010021021.1:0-13438 GCA_903067095.1 Girardinus metallicus | reverse complement strand
ACAAATGTACATGTTAGCATGTACGTTTGTACATGCTACAAATGTACATGCTACAAATGTACATGTTAGCATGTACGTTTGTACATGCTACAAATGTACATGCTACAAATGTACATGTTAGCATGTACGGCTCTCTAGAACCACCTATGGGCTGCAGGTCTGAGGCATTTTTGTTAGCATGTTTTCTATCATTCTTATAGCTTGATAGGAAGCCTGATCCAAACTGGCAACCCACATTAATAAAACGGTGACATAATATTGAGCACAAGACACTGTATTTATAAAAGACATTGTGGACGTCAGCAGAAAAAGACGAAAAAGTGATTTGACTCAATGTCTTCCAACCAAAACCAAAAATAGAGTGAAGGACAACCGTTGGTGTCTTCTCGCCTCACCTTCTCCTCTTCATTGTATCAGCCACAATATCAACATTTTTCCTACACAACCCTTTTTTAATGTTCTCTTCACAATATTTATTTATTTACTACTAATCTATGTGTATGATTTGTTCTTTAAATTGCCATTTATATTATTTTTACGGTCTCAGGAAATGATTGCGGGATGAAGAGACTGACGTCTGGTTCTTGAGGTTCTGCCATGTTCCTCTCCTGACCCATCCTGTCTGATATCAAACAACCCACTGTGCGCCACTGAATATCGCCGACCCATTTTTTTTTTTTTTTAATGTCCCTATTAAACTTCACTGTAATTGTTTAGCCTGGAATGTGCGTCTTCCCACTCACGTCTGTGTTTTTGCGGTATAGTATCGGGTGGACATTTTAAAAAGTCGCGGGCTGATAGCAGCTCACTGCGGCTGCGTAGTGTCCGTCTCTAACCAGCTGTCATTTCAGGCTAGCTTAAGCTAACCTGAATATTTACAACTGTCTTGTTGGCACACTGACATTACTTACCTGCTGTCTTCCAACTGCTTTGAAAAGCTTTTCTTCGTCTCTCCAACATCTTTATCCCTCCCCCTCTTCCGTTTTCTGTTTTGTGCCCCGCAGTTTTTGTTTTTTTTTTACCGCCCCATATTGTCGAGTGTATTACTACTAAAGCGGAAATAGAAACATGTTAGCTGAATAAGACCTGACGTAGCAAACACCCCCATCTACTGGTGGGTCTGTGCCTTACCGGAGGAACCGAACTCTAAAAAAAAAAAATTGTACAAGCCCACGCTAGAGAAATTTGCGGTCCATGACAGTTAGCAACCACTTCTTTCTGTTTGCTCCAGCCATAAGTAGCATCGACATCTGATGAAATCCAACTAGCCTGGTTGATTTGCTCCAAACCAACAGATGAAAACACGCCTCTTTCTTTAATGAGACCAAACAGAAGTTTCTAGAAATTAAGCCTAAAGCGAACCACACACAAAAAAAAAAAACATGGTGGTGAAAGTGTGATGGTCAGGGCTTGCTTTGCTGCTTCAGGACCAGATAGCTTGTCTTACTCTGCCATAAAATCCCAAAGGAGACTTTCAGGTTTTCTCTGTCGGATATTAAGATGTTTCTTCTGAAAGGACCAAATGTTTTTCCAGGAACTGGAAGTGAACGTCAAACTGAGAGGTGACTGTAGTTTTGAACCAGTTCTTAGTATCAATCGAAGCTAATTTAGACGGCCCGTCGTCTTTTGAGGCGGGACGCTCGTGTCCTCACGATGTCCTGTTGTAATTGCGGCAGACAGCTCCATCTCCGGAGGACAAAAGCCCAGAGTGACGGGATGTGAGGAGCAGATAGCGGAGCAGAGATTGTGTTGCATGCCCGGTTGACAGCTACAGCAGCGCCTGGCATTCTACTCTGTGATCAAATAATGAATCTGCCACGTTCTCAAACATCGATATGACTCCATCTCCCGGTGTTCATTAGAAGGTAAGGACTCGGCGGTGACGGAGGCGTTTACGGGCGGCGAGCCAACGTGACATGCTCAGGTGTAATTATGCTCACCAAGTTCACAGCGGAGATTAGGAAGCAAAGGGACGGATAAGAACAGGAGCGTCAGACATGAAGGAATATTGAAATACTCACTGATGCGAAGTGTCTTTTGTCACTTTATCATTTCAGGGTCTCACTTCTGTTTGCCTTTTCCAATTATAAAGGTGTGACTGCTACATCCCCCGACCCCCTTCTCCTCATATCATGTTAAACACGCTGAACTTCAGGAATAAAGAATCATTTTCTTTCTGTTCTTCAGGATCTGAAATAATTATCACTTAGAGATGTAGAAGCCTTTGCAGGCCTAATCTGATGTGAGCGTTGCAACTTTGCATTTCGCAGTAATATTGATGGGACATCGGTGGGATGTGGTGAGCAAACTGAACCAACACTGCCCTCTACTGGCTGGCCACCGGCTTGCACGCCTCTGAAGCCCAGAGTGAAGGTCCCTGCTGTCAGAAAATGGATTATGACAGTCTAATTTATTGTAATATCCATCTCTATGACCCGGAGTTTCAACCCGACGTGGAGATGACAGGCAGCCGCGGTCACAGTCAATCTACTCAGCCCCTGAAAGCCGTTCGGCAGCGACGCCAACCAAGGACTCCTCGCCACGTTTTTGTCAAAACCGATTCATCAGGGATGATACAAGCAGAGCGAGAGAGCAGGAGTACTAATCACTACGGGATGTGGTAAATAAATTAGAAAAATAATCCGTAGTAACCAACGATCAATGAAGACTTCCACTTCTGTGTTTGACAGTTTGATTTTTACCTGAGTCCTGCCGGATGGCTGGAGGAGAAAATGCTTCTCGAGCCGAGTCAGATCAGTTTAATGTGATTTTATTGGATCAAAACGGGTACAGAACAAAATGAAACTATTTCTGTGGGCTCTCAAGCAGATTAGTGGAGAACCAGGCAGAGGAAGCTCTGAAGGTGGACAGACTGCTTTGTTCAGGAATCAGACTAGTTTAAGAGAAATATCAACATTGCTGTTGATATTTTGGGTAATGATCTGAGTAGCGACAGGATAGTTTTAAGGTTACCTTAGTTCTGCTGAACAACTTCCTTTCATTTATTTCCGTATCATGAACAGAGGAAGCTATGCGTTGAGAGAACAACCGATTTTTGCAGGTAGCAGCTTCACCAAGTTGTAACAAAAATAAGCAAAGAGAACAAGAACAAATTAATTTGACAATTCCAAGAAAGGTTTCCATAGAAACTGCCAGGAGTGATAGCTTGGTACAAAACAGCCACTGGTTCTACACTTCGCCTCGTCCAGACAGTCTGGAGTTTTGACTAAAGAAGTTTGCTTGCTGGACTGTTGACATTTTGAATGTGATTTTATGTTTGACTGTGACATAAGCAATGTACCAGCGTGACCGAGAAGGAAGCTACGGGAAATACGTGCACTGTAAACAACCATCCTCCACCGGGAAGACTTTTGCCAACTTTCTGGGTGAAAAGGACCGAACGACTTCCTTCACTTCATCCGCTGGGTAGTTTAAACTAACCTTTTAAACTACAAGTCTAAAGCGCCGCAGAAGTTCACAATTTCTCCTTCAGTTGCCGATTGGCTAGGAGGATGAATCCAGGTCAATGGGAGAAAGCCTAGACTGACCACTGAAGGGAGATGAGAATCAAGAGGAAGTGCGTAAGAAGGCAATGGCCAGACTACGTTAGAGTGACAGATAAAAAAAAAACTATAGATCAGACGTTCAGCTGCTTTGTTCCACTGGACGTCAACAGCGAATCATAAATGGGGTTAGAGATTCAGCTCGGCAAACTGAAGCTGATGTTACATTTTGACTGGAATCGTTGTCAGTCTGTGAGGAAAGAACTTAACTCCAAGTGTTAAACATGATGGCGTTTGTGTCGCGGCCGACCAGAATCAAAGGCAAACAGCAGCCTATTTAAAAATAACACAGACATAGACTGATATGATTGTAACAAAATGTGCAAGGAACAACTTCAACAAGTGTAAAGCAGAAGGCTTCTATCTGAGCTTCCAGGCATTTAGCGGAATAATTTCAAAGAACAAGAGCCTTTTTATAGAATTACCCTCTAAACAATAAAGAAACATTTTTGTCCCAAAGAGTTTGTTGAAGAGGACACGCTCATCACAGCTCGGTTTCTGACGGGCCGGGGATGGTCTGGTCCGAGCGGACCCCCTGAACGCCGCGCCCCACCAGGATGAAGAGGAGTCCAGCCAGCAGGCAGAGGAAGCCGGCGGCGGGCGCCAGGAGGAAGGACGGCCCCTGCTGGACACTGAGCCGGTAGGACGGGCAGCGGGAGACGCTGCGCTGATGGGCGGCGAACTGCTCCAGGGTGTCCAGCACCTGGACCCACAGCAGGTACATCGCCATGACGACCAGCAGGCACACGCCTCAGAAACACACGAAGACGACAACAACAATTGTCAATAATGGCTTTTAATCCCCCCCAACCCTCCCCCAACTTCAAAAGAACCAAACAAAACCCAGACAATAGCAAAGCGACGTGACAGCGCCTTTTGTGTTTCGCAGCCGATGGAAGTCAGACACGTCGTCGTCTCAGGAAGCTCGGCGTGTTCACAACCCCAGTTCGCAGCCGTCCCTCAGTTCAACCCCGTCTCGTGTCGCGCCTGTCGTGTTTTGTCACCGCGTCGCTTACGAGGCTTTTTGTCCTCGCCGCGTCTGGGCTGGGAACCTGCAGCTGCTCCCGAGGCTCAGCGGGTAATGTTTTCCTCTCCGTCTCAAGAAGAAACAAGCCGGTTTGTACTATTATTAGTTGGAGTCGTCGCGTTCAAAGCTGGTTTGTTTTTCTATTAAATGACAAAAAGAGTTGTTTGTGCGCAGACTGACATGAACTTGTTATATATATATTTTTTTTTTGGCTGATCTTTGGCAGATGACAGAGTGGGAAGTCGTCCTTGAAGCGTTTTCACCGGATGCTTCGTATTTTTATTTTTTACCTGCCTTCAAGCTCACTCCTTTCGCTTATTTTATCGTCTCCTCCAGTAAGACGTTGGGCCCAAAATACAATTGCCGTCTGTCATTTGCTTCCAGATTTGCAGACGATTCAACCGGAGGCGTTTCTGAGGCCCGTCTTCGACTTCAGCCGTTTCACTCAAAGCAAACGGCGGACGCGAAACGTTTTGCGGGAACACATGCTTCTGCTGTCCTGCGATTATGTTTGGAGAGCAGCAAAATGGAAGCATTTCATCCGAAAGCGCGGCATCTAAAAATACATGTGGGATTTTTTTTTGCGGTAATTTTTCCTCTCGGTTTGTTTGTTTGTTAGCAGGTGAAGAAACTGGAATTTTGTCCTTTAAGAACGAAAAAAAAGCTTATTTAGTTCTAAAGAAACTTGGAATTAAATCATTTTCCTTTGGTTTTTCGTTTTCCCAACAGCCTCCCTACCAACGCACCTCGAACGTGTTCAGTTTTGTCTGGAAAAATGAATTTAGGGGAAGTTAAGTGTGCCGAGCATTTTCAAAGTTAGCAAAGATGCTAAAGTGCTAAACAAAAAAAAAAAAAAAATGAGCTCGGCTTACCCACTGCTGAGTAAGAGTAATAATTTATCAAAAATAATAAGTCTTAACATGTAAGTTTTCTTTTAAACTCTATATGAATTAAAGGCAACTACTGGTTCTGTATCCCAACAAACTTTCCATGAATGCACCCTTTAGTGGTTTATGTCAGAATATCTCTATTTGATGCCTGAAATAAAGAACTTTTTTGATGATGCGTCAGGTAGGCTCTGCTGACTCTTACCTCCACAGATCTGAAGAGCCCCGCCGGCGCTATAGAGGCTACGATTGGTCAGAGGAGCAGCACATAGCACCAGGAGTCCACCAATGACGACAGCCGTCACGCCTGAGACGAGGAAGATGCTCCAGAAGGTTCTGAAGACTGAACAAACCAGTGATTCAGTGGGGGACTGTCAGAGCGGGGCGCGCTCCGTGTGTTTGTACCAACCGATGGCGGAGGCAGGTTGGTACGGCTCTGGGGGGAAGCCGGTCCAGGCCGGGTGGGGTGCAGGAAACGGGAAGAGGAAGGCAGGCTGGCAGGTCTTTGACTCAGGCCGACCCGCTGAGGAAGGAGGAGAGCAGCTTTAAACTGATACGATGATTAAAAAGAAAATCTGCTAAAGCATGACGGGGGTTCTCACTGATCCAGAAGTCCAGGATGGAGAAGTCAGAGGAGGCAGCGGTGAAAAAGCAGCGCCAGAACAGACCCTGGTGGAACATCGTCACCCCGTCCTCAGCCTGACAGAGACAGAAACGTCAACAGATAAGCACCGACTCCTGCTGCGAACAGACGCCACATTTGATGAGTAAAACTGTCCAAACCAGGACAAACATACAGATTCTCTTCCGTTTCCGTTAAATAATAAAAACTGTTTCAGATGAAGACTTCGTTCTATATTCAATAAATTAAAATAGTCGTCTTAATGAGTATAGCTTAGAATAAAATACCTTTCGAAAATAACCTTTGCGCATTTCAGTTTTTAAAAATTGTTTCCTATTGGTCTGATGCAATATTCTAATTTTAAACGAGTTTTGAGAAGCTGTAATTTGAGAAATCAAAACTCGTTGAAATGAAGGCTTTCACACATCTGAATAAACGTATACAATAACTTGACTTTTTAATAATAGTGTAATTTAGTGAATGGGTCTGCATATACCCTGGTATTGGTGCGTATGACGGCTAATTTTACTCACGTACGGCGGGGCTTTGAGGACCTGCGACTTCAAAAGTCCTTCGCAAGGCCCAGTTGACCACCATGATTAGGTGAAATACTTGATGCCTCCTCTAAATACTCTATTTTAATTTTCCAAACACCAATTATACCTAAAAATGCATTAATACTGACAGTGGAAACAACCTTAGCGCTAGCACATTAGCTAACTTCTCCAACCTCAGCTGATTGGCTGAGGGCTCAGCCAATCAGCGCCAAGGAAACTAAACGGCGCCTCGTCATTCAGCTTCCTAGCTTGTTGATTCATAAATACGGGAATATTCCTCAATTATTCCTCAAATAACTGGAGTCCCGTTCCACTGTGATGTTTTAAATAGCTGTTTTTAAGCTTGTGACATTTTCAAAATGACTTCCTGACCTCAAGAGAACAACCAGCCTGAAGAACTGGTGGAATATATCAATCTCAATGTTGCAACAGTTGGTTCTTTACGGCCCTCATTCTTTACGGCCGTTAAGGATGTCTTTCCACTATTATGTCGCCACACCTGTAGGTTATAGTTTATTATGTTCAGCCTCTCAAATGTACCTTCATCCTAATTATTTGTCATTTATTGCAAGAACACAGCAGTGATTCTTTGATTTGATGCAGGTGTTCAGGGTTTACATTGTTTTAGTTTACGTGCCTTTTGCGGTAATGGCTCGATAGTGTTTTCACAGTTTACCTTTAAGGTGTCCCTCTTCCCGTCGCCCTCCTCTCGGGTCCGGCTGCAGGACTCGGCGGCCAGCAGCCAGTACTCCGTCCCGCAGCAGAGCAGCGTGAACAACGCTCCAGACGCTCCGGAGAACAAGGCCAGGAAGAGGAGCACCTTCATCCTGTCTGCAGCAGACATAGCGCCCTCTGCTGGTGTCTCTCTCTAAGCTCCGTACCTTCAGGTCTTCCGGTTCTAGAGACTTTTCACTGTGAATCAGGAGTTTAACGTCCAGGCATGGCGTCGTCCTACAGGAATAGAGCAGTTAACTGGTTCCTACGGACCAGCCGAGGCAGGAAGAGGTCCGGTTACACTCCAGGAATAGAAGAGCAGGAATAGACAGACACAGTCACAGCTAGAAACACCTGCTTAGCATTTATTACACTTATAAATCCAGATTTTGTACAGAATCAGGCTGCCCAGAATGACAGACGGAGGCAACAGAAACAGTCGTTCATTTATTCATCCGGCTGCTTCCTCCTCAACCTGCTGATCAATGCTAACAAACAAGATGCGCACTGCTGAGTATCTGATTACCTTTCAACCAGACAAATAAAAACAAGCTTCAGGCATTTTTGCAAAGTGTTCCCATGACAACCCCGAGATGCTATGGCCCGTTCACAGAGAGGGGGATTAACGACCACCCCGTGAAGAGAAATTAAACATTTAACCAGAACTTCTGGTTCCTGTGATGTTCAGGAAGTCTGTTTGGTCCATCTCGCTGCGTTCCAATCCGTCACTGTGCCGTACAAACACTTCTTCTAGTCCGTCTTGAACTAGGACATGACCCCAAACACGGGGTTGTGGCGGCAGATGCTCGGCCCGATCTCCTCGTAGTCCTTCTTGGTGTGGCACACCTGGTAGAACTCGGGCTGCAGGGACAGATCTAAGGTTAGCTCTGCTGACGGTTAAATGCCAACAATGTTGAGAGGCGGGAGATACTTACGGTGGACGCCAGCATGGACCCTCCGAACCACACGGCGTACCTCTGCATGTGGTGGGTGACGACCTGGACGTCGATGGGCTTCGGCTGTGACCCAAACAGACCCGTGGCATTAAAAAGGTACCTAGTTAGAGAATGAAACGCTGACGGCTTACCTTCAGCTTGCCGCCGCTGAGCTCCTCACTGATCTTCAGCCGGGCGTCCACTGTTCTCTTCAGGTCCCTCTGCAGGCGCCGGCCAAAGTCCCGGAACATGGTGGAACCTCCGGACAGAACCACGTTCTGCAGGACAAACATCTCATGAATCAACACCGTCTGTTTGGGTCTAGTGGCATCTATGGTAATCTACCATAGTGGTCTATGGTTGTCTACTAGGGTCTGCACTGTCTCTACCTTGTAGAGAGGACGGCGGACGTCGATGGGACAGTTCTGGATGACCTCGTCCACCACCTCCGAGATGGGCTGAGTGAAGTCTGGGTTGGCAAACTGGATCAGGGAAAGAACTCTGTTAAAACTCATTGTTTCGGAACGGAGAGCTCCATCCGGATGCGTTCTGGAGGCACCTCTGGGTGGAAGAAGATCTCTGGCCCCAGGAAGCGCTCGTAGCCCACGTCGATGGTAAACTCCTTCTTGGTGATGGCGTTGACGCCCGTGTACTGCTTGATCCACTTGGAGCCGTCCGTGTCGTACTTGTTGAACTCCTTGACCAGGTCGGGGCAGACGTAGCTGAACCGCTCCTATTGGGAGAACAGGTCAGACGTTTTCACATCTCTCTTGCTGTGCTGCCCACTGGTGGCTGAGCAGATGAACAGCGAGGTACGGACCTTAACAGCTTTGGCCGTCTCCAGCGACTGCTCCGGAGGAATGCCCACCTCCCTCTCCCTCAGCAGCTGCTGGGTGAAGTAGGTGATGTCTCGACCGGCGATGGGGATGTGCTTGATGCAGCTGCCGATCACGTAGCCTTCAGCCTGGGGGGCAAAGATGATGACATCGATGTGGCCGAGGCATACAGGAAGGAGGTGGTAGAAAGAGAGGAAGTGACACCTACCACTGGGATGACGTGCGTCACGCCGTCTCCACTATCGATCACAGTTCCCGTCAGCGTCCGCTCGCCAACCTGCCGGGACGTCCAAGAGGCGGCCAGCGCCAGGACAGCCTGCCCCAAGGGGTTAAACAATACCGGGTTATTACCCAAACACCAGGGTTATTAATACACACAATGGTTTTATTAACCAATACATCGGGTTATTAACCGACAGTAGGTTACCAACTAACACACTGGTGTTATTAATACACACAGAGAAATAAGTCACTCTCTAATAGAGGAACTGAGAGTCAGAGCTTCCTGGAGGAACTTCCTCTTCCTCTCTGAGAATCAGATGTAAAGCCAGAGGGGTCTGAGGTGTTGGTCGTACCTGGACGGCGATGTAGAGACCCGGGACGTTGAAGGATTCGAACATGATCTCAGCCGTGTACTCCCTGTTCTCAGGAGTGTTGAGCGGCGGCTCTGTCTGCACACAGAACCAGAACCAGAACCAATCATTAGCACGAACATTCCCGCTACGTCCTCCAGTCACCTCCGTCCTTCGGTCCGTACCAGCAGGAAGTAGTGGTCCTCCGGCTCCGCCCGCAGGTACTTGAAGATGACCTGCTCCATGAAGCGCTCCATCAGGTCCCAGTCCTCCACAATGCCGTGACGGATGGGCCACTGCGAGAGAAAGAGGCGTCAACGCCACAGCTGACCCCTGACCCCGACTACTGCTTCAGCGCCGACTCACCTTTGTTGCGTACGAAGGTTTGTCGATGGCTTCGTCTCCGATGTAGAAGTCCAGATCATCGACGCCCTTCATCATCCTGCGCTGTGCCTGGTCTCCCACCTTAGCAGACTCTTTGATCGCAATACCTGCAGCAGAAACCAGCAGACTGTCAGCAGGATGACATCATCGTCATCATCAAGGGAGCAGAGAGATGCAGCTTCCTGGGTTCTCACATGACGGGATGATGAACTGTGGCTCCGTGTTTCCTGCATATCCAAGCTTCGTGTACCTGGAGAAGATCCAGACAACAGAACTTTTAATAAGAGTTCAAGTTTGGTTGCATGGAAAAATGCTCAGTGGATCTGTTCACTACAGGACAACTCAAAATTAGATTTGGATTAGAAAATATAGCGAGATAAATAAGACTAAATGTTTACAGCTAAAATGAGTAAGTTCATTTAAAAAAAAAACTGATTAAAGATAATAGATGAAATTGCCATATATGTGTAAAAATTTGTATTGTAAAGTTAATTTTAATTTATTCTTAAAAAAGGTATAAAATCAATGTAAAAAAAAAAAAACTAAAATAATTTACGTTTCATAAATGCTCAAATAAATTAAATCATAAGTTAAAAAAATAACTACAAAATTCAACACGTAATTTAAACAAATTTTAAAAAAAATACAATAAAAAAAATTAACAGTAAAAATCTAATTCACAAAACAAAGCAATGGATAAACTAAATGCAATACACATACTGAAAAATTTGTGTAAAGCAGATAAGAAATATGGATACACAGCCACAATAAGTCACAGAAAAACATAGAAAGAAAACTAAACAAATAATAAAAGATGTAAAAACAACCTGGCAGTCAATGAAACTTGATAAAATATAATTACAACAGTATAACAAATAGAACGTTTTCACAATGTAAACTAAATATCCATGTATTGTAGGGTGTAATTATGTGTACTTTATAATAACAATAATAATGATAAAGTATGCTGCAGCCTGGAGGTCAGCCCGCTCTGGGTGTGATCTGCCCAGGTAGGAGCTGCTGGCTGAGCTGTGGACTCTCCAGGAAGTATCTTTAGCTCCAGCAGCTAGCAGCGGCTAATCACCGCTTCCAGCCCCTCAAACGGACCGAACCGAGCCGCTGGACGGTTCGAGCCGCTTCCGGGGGTCCCACCAGCTCCATGCAAGCCGGCTGGACGGCGCTTACCGGGGGAGAGGGACGCGGCGGAGTTCCGGACAGCGGCTTCCAGGGCGTTAGCTGGAAGTTTGACAGGGGCTTCAACAGAAGCAAGCGGGCAGCCTCACTCACCCGGTGCCGCAGTCAACAACACAAGCCGGGAGCCGACCTGCCATGGTTCCGCTCCGCTTCACGACCCAAACGCGAAGATACCGACCCCAAAGAGAGGATAGAAGGAGCTGGAGAGGCGAGTTTCAGCAGCCTGAATGAAGAGCCGCCGAGTCGGAAACACTTCCGGATTCCGTGGCAGCAGCTTCTAAAGCAGAGTCAGCAGCTCCATGGTGGAAACAGCGCCCTCAGCTGGACCGAGCTGGCACTGCAACCAGCATGTGTCAAGGCTTTAGGAAAGCTACAGTATTTCAAATACATGATTCTGGAACATTTGATAACGCATAAAATATAGTTAGACACAAAAGTTAGCATATGTTGTACAAATATTTAAATGTTTTTCAATGTTATCTGAATAACTTTCTTCAGATTCATATTCAAAACTACTTTTTTTTTTTTTATCCAAAAGGGAAGTTAAATATGACGTGTTGTCTCACCACCTGCAGCCGTTTCCGGCTCATAAAATGCCATAAAGGAGAAATGGACATATCTAACATCAGAGGCGCAAAAGTCCGAAAATTGTTTGCTACCGTGTAAATTTAAATTCTTCAAAAACCCTAACATTTTTAAAGGAATCAGTAGAATATTGAGAATAAAAATGTGAATGTAATACAGGGGATTTAAAGTGTTTCTTTCAGTGTTCACGTATAAATAAAGATAGTATCTGTAAACTTACATCTCGACATTTGTCATTACTTTTGTTGCTATGATTTCCCCAGCTAATATTCCTGTTAATATCCCAGATTTCAGGCTTGCGTGAAGGGATTTTAATGCAGGCTCCAGTTTCTACCAGCAGGTGGCAGTAGTGCACCAGATGAAGAAGTGGATAAACAGTGGACTTTCGGTACCGTCAGTGTGTTTTTATTGTATATTAAAAGTATTGAGGGTTGGAATAAACTGCTTCACTTCCACGCACATTTAGTTTTCATCATTAAACGTCAACTCACCTGGTCTCTCATGACTCCACATCAACGCATTTCCATCGTCGACCAGCTAACTCGCTTTTGAAGGAAACTGGTTAAGGAGGGGTAAAAAAAATAAATGAGCAGGTGAACCTCTGCATTTTGTCCACCAGAGGGCAGCAGAGCTGCTATCATGTTTAAAACGAGGAAACCCAAGAGTTTGAATCAATTAATCTACAAAACAAACCAAATGAGAATGGATTCTAAAAACATTTACTGAAATACAAAAACAACATTATGAAAAGCAGGTTTTGGTAGTTTTTCCACAGAGTTTCTGCAGGTCAGGTGCTTGTAAATGATCCCCCCTTGAAGCTGCGTTGACTAGGCCGGTGTTTCCCTCCGTTTACCAAAGTAAGGTTAGTGTTTGAGCCCCTAAATCCAGCTAAACGAGTTTCTACTTCCTCCAGAGCCGGCCTTGTAGCGCGGGCGGCGGCGGCGACCCCATCGATTCACAGGAAGTGAGGGCGCTTCCTCCAGCAGGACGATGGAGGGGTAATTGACTCCCTGGAGGTTTTTGATCCTCGCCCACACACAAACAAATAATTCGGCCCTCTTTCCGCCGAAGCCGGGCCTGCTGGGTAAACAGAGGTCCCTCATCAGCTGAAGTATGACCGCTGTCAGGGCCCGGCTCGACGGCCATTAGAGCCAGGCAGAGGAGGGTCTTATTATTTTTAATAATCTGCTGTTTTTGCTGCTTCTTAGCCCCTGGAGAGCTGCAGTCGGCACTTTCCCGCTGTGATCATCAGCCGTCCTTCGTGTTCAGGCCTAATGATGCTCAGTCATCCAGTCAGCAGGACGCCCTCCACACAGCCGGCCGCTAACTACCGCCTGCATTATTTAGCTGCAGCTAAACCATCACGCTGCTCCAAGTTCTTCAGTGGGTTGGAGAACGAAACATGTTAATCCAGTAGGAGGTTCTGTTGTGTGTCCATCATCAGGGCTGTAATTACATACAGAGGTCATCGAGCCTGAACCAGAACACCGGCAGACATGCTGGGGAAACAAAATGATTTCAAGTTCAAATTCAAAAGTGCTTTAGTGATCCTGAAGAGAAAT
>CAEGAE010021012.1:0-43539 GCA_903067095.1 Girardinus metallicus | reverse complement strand
CGCGAAATTGGCTCGATTTTGTGTTGGTAGTAAAAACATTGTAGAGGTAGTAAAAAGGTAGTAAAAAGTAGTAAATTAAACTCTGGGATTCCTGTATAAACTCTGCCTCCACAGCTGCAGATAAATCATCAGAGATAAAAAAAAAATAGTCCACAATTTTCACTTTACAAGATTTAAAGAATTAAGTTTACACGAGGCGAGCAAGTGAAGGAAAATAGACACGAGTCTCTGACCGAAGCTAATTCCAGCGCAGAGGTCTCTTAGTGGAGCAAGTCACTTTATTTTGGGGTGATAATTACACGCTGTGGGTGAGCCACCATGTTATTTGTACAGAGATGATCGATAGCAGAAAATCAAGTCAAACGGGTAGTTATGAAGGAGCTTTTCATAAAAATACACACCATTCATGCAAAGCAACACACATGCTGAGTTTTCTATAAAGCAGAGGCTACACACACTCACACACACACACACACACATGAGCAAGCAGATGTGGTGCAAACATATGTTTATACACACACACACACATATAAAGATGAAGGGTGGCAGCAGGCGGTCTGTGTGATGCTGCAGCAGATCGCGGCCTCCTGCGCCTCTGCATGCGGTGAAGCTCTGGCTCTGCTCCACTTTTGGAGAAGCTCCACATGTGGTCAGCTGCATGGCAGCGCCCTCGCTTCACGCTCCCAACATGGCTCCAGCATGGACTGGTGCCATCGCCAGATCACATAAAGAAATGAAGAGAAAACTGCTGCTTTCCAGGGACGGCCAAAGCCTTTATGAGGCCCTCAGCAGAGTTTCATTAGGGGGCCCTTCAGAGCAGCAAGTCAACACCAGATGCTAGGGTGCACCGATTAATCTGCCGGCTGATTTATTGGCGCCAACTTCCTTCATTTTGGGAGATCAGTGATCGACCAGCGGGGGGCAGAGTACCCAAAACGTTCTACTCAGATAAAAGTAAAAGAGTGTTTGGTAAAACATTTACTCAAGCACCGAGTAACTGATCAAATCATCAGTCATTTAATATTTAACAATTACATAATCAGACAAACTAGAATATAAAGTTAAGTGGAAATTTGGGTATTTTAAGAACCAAAATGATAATTCATATAAGTAACAAAAACAACAAACTCAGGCAAATGAAAATGTTTCCAAATCAGTTTCTTTAAATAAAAAACTTCTGAAACTTTAACAGAAACAGTCTGGTGGATTCTTGGTTAAAACATGTTCGATCGGTCAGAAAACAATCTGTGCACCAGATGTTTTTCTCATGTTGTACGTGAAATAATCTGCTTTTTCACGTAGCAATATTGGTGCCATCTCCAGATCACATAAAGACGATGCAGGAGCTCGTTTTATTGACTTACTGAAAAGTTACTTTTATCTAATTTTAAGTCTCCTAAGATATTTGTGCAATAAACTAGACCAAAAATACCTATTTGTGAGTTTTTGCAGTGTAAGCAGCTGCTTAGCTTGCAATGCCTTGGGCCGGCCCTGACTGGAACTAATACTGTGATTTTTAATCTGAAGCTCTTCTACTTTCAGGTTGCAACAACTTGTAAGTTTTAGACGAAGAGCAAATTTGCAGATATTCTGAATTAAATATGATTGCTATAAAAACTTCCAGAGTCAGTTGAGGATCTGTGGATGCGCGCTGGTGGAGGCTCCCGCCTCCCGGAGTTAATTCAGGAGCTGCAGAACCAAGCAGAGCCTGCTCAGTCGGACTTGCTGGGGAGGGTTCTCTGCTCTCCAGCGCCTCTTTGAGCTCCTGGAGATAAAAGCAGCTGGCTCTACATCAAATCAATAAGCCCATCAATGGCAACATCTCCGGAAGATTAAAGAGAAACTCGGCGAGAGGCAGCGCTGGAGACGGGGCGCTAATACGCTACAAGACCCGGCCAATGGGACGGGAGTTAATTGATGTGCAGAGCAGAGATGGTGCTGTTGTAATGGGGTGGGTCAAGGTTCTGTTTGGTAACTTCTTATTTGGTTTTATTCTTCCAGTAGGAGGAGTTTTGCTTGTCTTCTTATGTCTCATTTACATACATCAGTTTTATGGTTTCTCGACATTCAGTTCCTCCATATCTGCAGATTAATAATTACTTCTTTGCAGTGTTTTCTAAATATTCACTCCATTTCTTCTACTGCACTTTATTTGATCCATGACAAAACATGGAGTCCTCCTGAAGAACATGTGTAACGAGTAATTTCTATGATGATAGTTTACCAAAATATTAATTGAGATTCTGTTGGGATTTTTGTGATAGATCAACATATTTTGGGATTAGACTGGACGATCACGATACAAGGGATTCATATCAGTCAAAATCAATAACTATTGATTTTTTTTTTTGGTGATGTGACCTTTCCTGTTTTATCCAGTTTTTTATTTTAAAGCAGCTGTGAGACACGGTGGAGGAACCTTAAACTGCTGCTGCGCAAGTAACTCAACACGTTGTTGCTAGGTAACCGAAGAATAAGTTAGCAAGTTACGCTGCATGCTGTTGCTAGGTAACTGAAGAATAAGTTAGTAAGTTACTCTGCATGCTGTTGCTAGGTAACCGAAGAGTGAGTGAGTTAGTTGGTGCCACCCAGCCATCTTAGCTGGCCATGAGGGTTGAGCGGCTGGAGCCTTTCCTCTGCCTACATCCCCCAGAATGCCGTGCGGTTCTGGATTAGAGTTCAGTTCTGACATGACAAAATATGGGTTAGCAGTACTTTAGCAAGGCGCTTTATAAAGGGACATTAGAATCCAAATAAAGAATCTGCAGCTTTGTGTCAAAACGATTGGAACCGATAAGTTAAACCCAAAACCTAACAGAACTGATCAGAACCTCTGTCCAAAATAGAAAGTTGGGGGAACTCATGTTGCAGCCACTAATTCGCTTCATCCAGTATATGAAGAAAAAGCCCCTAAATGAGAGCAGCATGTGTGCAGGAATAAGTGAGGGAATGCAAAACGCTCTCTGAAATATTCTTTCATAGTGAGGAGGAGACCGCAGGATGGAGCCGGCGCTCATCTGGGCCCTGTGGTTGTGGGCCCCAGTTTGTACGCTCTCTATCTGAAGCCACATCAGAGGCCCAGGCCATGTGTAATGTGATCTGGATGGGCAGAGGAGGGTCCCCCACACACACACACACACCCCCACACCCCAACACGCACACACACACACACACCCGCACACACACACCCCAACACGCACACACACACACACGCCAACACGCACACACACACACAGCTGGACTCAAAGGGAACCGCCGCTGAGGTGCAGCGCCAGAGCGGCTGGTCAGCGGTGGGAGACGCAGCCAAACAATCATGGCTGCAGGAGGCTAACTGTAAAAATGCTAACGTGACATTAGCTCTTCGTTTTGACTAGCTACACTTCATCCATCCAAACATCCAACCATTCATCCAGCCGTCCATCCAAACATCAGACATGTTTCAGTTCTTCTCGTTTGCTATTTCTTCTCATCTCTCTTTCATTTCCCTCACTGATTTTCTTTCCCTCCAGTTTTACCTCTTTTCGCTCCCTCTCTCTCTCTGTCTCTCTCTCTCCCTCTCCCTCCTCTCATCCCTCGCTCCTTTTTGTCTTCTTTCTGCTTACTCCAAGCAAACAAACAAGCAGCGGGCGGTTTGCCTCTCCTACATATAATTCAGTCCAGTCAGAAGTACAGTGAGGATGTTTGTCGAACATGAAGTGAGTCTCTGATTCCTACTGGGAGATCTTTCTCGGACCAGCAGTTTTCCAACTGAAACTGGGAGATTAAAACCAATCTTCTGTGGTCTTGTACTGGTTTGTGCTGGTGGGTTTTTAGCTAATAAGAGGTAAACTTAGGAAATCACACTAAATGTTGCAAACTTTAGATCTTAAATAAGCTAAAGACCAACGGGTGTTGCTGTTTTTACGTCTTACTGTTTTGCACTTCTTGTGACTGGCTTGAGGACATGATGCAGCTGTGTAACAGTAACCGACTGCAGGCGTTATCCATCACAGAGGAAAGCAGCCTAATCCCCTGAGAACCAGCCAAACCACTTGTGGTAACAACAACTTATGGTGATAAATGAGTGGTGAGGAAAACCCGAGCTGTGTTTCCAGGTGTTTGGATCAAACACAGGTTTACAGTTTTGAAATCCATTCGATATTTTCTCCCTGAAGCTGATGTTAACTTTATTAACTTTCCTCAGGTCAGCTACAGCTCTGCGTCGCTGCTCGCCGCGTTTCATATCTGCATGTGAGAAAGTTTAATTGCCATGACGTTAAAAAACAAGACAAGACAAAACGGGCAGATTTAAAAAAATGTTTTCAATATTTTACCTGCAAATGTTCTAACAAATGACAAACAGAATTAGCACACATTAATCACATGAAGCTGGTTTATAAAACGGGATTCTGTCACTTTGCTGCAAAAACTCAAAATCTTACCGGATATTTTTTTGTTTACTTTCTAGTGAAAATATCTAAGCACATCTGAAATAAGACAAAAATGACACATAAGTAACTTTTCAGTAAGATATAAGATCTTGTTTTACATCAGTAAATTTCCATTGAACTTAAAACCTGGAAAAAAATGTTTTGCTGTAAGTGAAATAATCTGCAGTGGGTTTAGAAGTTTTTCATCCATATTAAGGAATCATTTTCTTGAACAATCTCCTGTATCTTGCTGAAAAGTTATTTATAAGTTAGTTTTGTCTTATTTCAGGTGAACTGAGATATTTGCTCTAGAAACTAGACCAAACATACTTGGTAAGATTTTGTGTTTTTGCAGTAATATCTGATATTCTTAGGATATATTTTCTAGTGAAAGCGTCATGTATCCACACCACCCTCCCAGTTGTGTCGGCACGTTGTGCCGGGATGTGTTGAGATAAAAATGACGTGGCTTTTCGGAGCTGGCTTGCTTCCTTGCTGCTGCGCGGCGCGTGTTGAGGGGACCAGCCCCCAGCAGGGGGCCTGACATGGGAAACAGAGGTAGAGAAGAGGTGGGGCTCTCTGCTCATCCCCAGAAATCACCAACGCCGCTGGGGCAACAGGAATTAATCAGAGAGAATACATTAAACATGAAAGGAGGGAAGACTCTCATCCAGCCAGCCTGCACTTCTTTCGTCTTTGTTTTGTCTTTGAAAGTTAATCAACAGGGGATTGTTAAAGTCACCTAAAGAATAATCCAGCAAAGAGAGGAAATGATCAGAATATTGTGGCAAATTTCTGATCTCTGGATTTTGTAATGATTTCAGATACAATTTAGATCTCCTTTAAAGAATTATAACATCAGAAAATATTTTCTAATCAGTTTTAGAAGGACACTTTAAAACAAAGTTTAAAAGTTGTTAAAGGCAACATTTAAACTGCTAGCATTGCTAAAACGTCTGTCTCTGTTAATGGCACAGGCCATTAATATTTCACATTTCATGAGCTTTAACACACACAAGCACAAAAGTAAAACTTCCTCAGCTTTACTTTTATTCAATGAAAGTCTTGCTCTCTCTCGCTTTCTTGCAGCCTGAATGAACTGCAGACATGCTGTGGAAAAGAGGTTTCTTATCTCCAAAGTGTTCACCCTTCCTGTTTTCTCCTGCAGGGTTTCCTGTTCTTCCTCTGACTTTAAAATGTGCAGTAAAGATGCTTATTTAGGACTGGAAAACAAAAGTCACAATGTTGTTTTTGCATATAAATCCTCCGATTTATGTCGGCGCTCTACAAGCAGGAGATGGTTTCCGAATCCTCTTCTGGTTGTCTTGAAAAAAGCAACCTGTAATCATGGTGTGAATGATTCTGCTCCTTAGATTTACTGGCGTAGAAAAACACCTCGAGGCTTGTGAGCGTGTCTTCGCTCTGAATTTGTCGCCTGTTTGTTTGCGTTTGCATTTTTGGTTCTTCATTGTAAAAGTTGTGACTGCCGTGTTGTTAGACCCAAACCACATTCCCACAACCAGAATGGAAGTGCCAAAAACTGAACTTTTATGAAAAGGCCTCCAAAATAAAACTCCAGTCACAGAGTCCATTCATTGCAGCTGCAGACGGAGATGAATGTAGTCGTCCATTCATCCATCTTTGGTGAACCTTGGAGAGGCGTCCACGCAACAGAATAAATACTAACTTTGTCCCCACACCACTCCTAAGTGAAGCTTTTAATACTAAAACCTGCTCGATTTTGCAGAAACCTTTTGTTTGGAGTCTCAGCTGCTACAAATGAAGCTTAATAATTAAATTGGACTTCACAGTTTCGTGGTTTGACAACTTTTTAAACGCTTAAGCTTTAAAAATATCAATCCAAAACTAAAGGTAGTTTTTTACAGAACAGCAAATATTCCTGGGAATGATGTAGGAAAATGTATTTTCTAGCTAATTCTTTCTTTGTAAGAGGGATGATTATTTGTGTGTTTATTTATTAATCTCTACTATATTCCTCCTGTGGTTTACACCAAACATCACAATTAAATCGTCCTTTACACACATTATAAAACAGACTCAGTGTTATTCCTTAAAAATTCAAATCAACCGCTTCAACAGTTATAACGACATGCAAACATTACGACAAAATATATCACCACACAAACAGTTTCAGAAATATAAAAACTAAATAAAAAACATTCAAATATAAATTTTGCCATTCCATCAATTGAATATTAATTCATTCTCTATTGCAGATTTTTTTTAAGGTTGTTTAAAGAGTTTAAAGTTTTAGGCTAAAAAAGTTTTTTACTGATATTTTTTGTGTTTGTTTTCTTTGAAAAGGAAGTAAGGCATGCCACAAATTAGAATGTAAATTTGTGCCAAAGTATCTTGCTTATCTTAAGCTGCAAATCCTTTCATATTTATCTTAGTGCCATAAAGAGTATGTTTGCATGCAGATGAAAACAGAATATTTCTGTTTGGGTTTTAAAGCCATTCAGCAGCTGCACCTGCCAGCCACTTCTTTTGCACGGCCTTCGATACGTCCACAACGCCGACGCCCCGGGATCCCAGCATTTGATACAAACATCAAAGCAGCAGATCCGACTTCAGAAAGCGCCGTGCTCATGAAGTCAATGGCTGACCCGCGGGGCAGAGAGCATGCAGAACGGCTGAGCTTCCCGTAACCTGTTGGTCTGCACCCAGCCGGGCACAAGCACCCCGTCAGAAAACACGACGACGCACACAGACCATGGAAAAGCATGCGCTTCCTTTCCACGGTGAAGTCATTAAAAATAGATATTTTAGAAGAAAATCTATTACTCTAACTGCACAAAGCTGGACATTACCCCCAAAGTCACGCTTTTATTTCATGGCTCACTGTGAAATATATAAAACTGGTTCACAAACAAAATCTCACCTGGTGAAAATGTCTTAGTTCGCTTGAGATGAAACAAAACCAACTTACAAATAACATTTCAGGAGCTTAACGTCAATAATTCTTTAAGATTTATGAAAAAGGTCCACTTCCATTTCACTGGAACCAGAACCCGGTTGCTAGGTAACGGCCTGGGCGTGGCGGGGGTTGCTAGGTAACGTGCTGGGGTTGCTCGGTAACGGCGCCGATCTGCCAGTGGAAATCAAACTTTCTCACCGACATTAAGGAATTATTAACTGAAAACACGCTCATATATCTTGCTAAAAATAATTTTTAAGTTAGTTTTGTCTTTTTTTTAGGCGTGTAGATATTTACTTTAGACACTAGATCAAAATTACTTTGTAAAATTTTGTTTTTTACTTGCAAAAAAATAATGTGTACTTGTGTTTTTAAACAGAAATACACATCCGGGGGGTGCTGTGGTGGCGCAGGTGCAAGGCACAACCCACGTATGGAGGCTTTAGTCCTCGTGCCGGTGGTCGCAGGTTCAATTCCGGCCTGGTGACATTTGCCGCATGTCTTCTCCCTCTCTCAATCCCTAATTTCCTGTCAAGCTACTTTCAAATAAAGGCCACTAGAGCCTCAAAAAATCTAAAAAAAAAAAAAAAAAAAAAAAAAAGAAATACACATCCGTATTTTGTTTTTTGCTTTTTTTAATGACACAGTTGAATCTTTCTTTAAAACAAACATGCTGTTGTTGTTTTTTTCCTATGTATTAAAATAGCAGTTCTACTGTCCTGGTTTCCAAATAGTTTAAATTATTAACAACATACATGGTTTTTGAATTTACCACAGAAAAATCTTTTTAAATAGTATCATTTATTTGTCTCCAGCTTTAGGAAATTTGATGCCGTATTCAAACCTCATAAATACTAGTATAAACTATTGCTTTTCATAATAAATGAACCATTAATGAACTTAAAAATGCAGCTGCATTGCCGAGCTGCAGGCTTATAAATATACTGCTTAATATATTAAGTTATAAAAAAAAAAGACACTTAGACCATTACGTGAATCTTACTCTGATCCACCCATTAATTAAAGGGTTACAGTTTCTCCATAGGGCAATTTCTTTTAGAAATATTGAAAATTTTGCTTCCTGTCATTTAAGCAGTGGCTAAAAATATTAAATGTCTAATTATAATCTGCTATGCTTCTGTTTTTAAGTCTATAAGGATGTTAATTTGGAAAACCTTCTGCGTTAGTTGAAAATAAACTCACAATAATTCAAGCTGTATTAAAAAAAACCCAGAAAACAAATGATGTCTAATACGTTTTATTCTACGTATTATGTTGAATTTATTATTGGGAAATCAGTTCCATTTATTTAAATTATTTGCTCAAACTTCCCCAGTAATCAGAGTTTTTAATTTTGCTCATTTGAAAACGAGAGTGAGAGAAAAGGGGAGATAACAGGAAGGAAAACCCAAACTGGTTAGTTGCATCTGTAAATCTACATTCATCTAAGAAGAGAGGGAAAAAGTACTTTCACTATGACCCGCCTGGCTGCCTTTAATGTGGTATTTGGTGGCGATATTTGTGTAATAAATACATACTGGCACACAGGAAGCGCGTCACTGCAGGGGGTTTTATTTTCTCGACCTGCGGCGGCATTTCCCATTTCGAGCTTCTGCTCTGGTATTTAAAGCTGAGCTGGCTAGTGAAAGCGATGCTCAGCAGCCATGCAGGAAAGGTTTCACAATGAGTGAGCGACAGACATTTGCTCCGTCATCTCGTTAACGGGGGGAAGACGGGACCAGGCGGGATCGCAGTCCGCCAGCAGCCTTCCTGTTGCTCCCTCCGCCGTACGGTCGCAGGCAGGAGACTGAAAAAGAAAAAGGTCACTTTGGGTTTTTTTTTTTCTTCATCTCGATAATTGGATAGAAATTTGGTCCCCAACCGCAGCCCACAGATAAATCAGGTCAGATAAACACAGTTATTGAAGTTTGACATTTTGCACTAGGAATAAATGCAAACTCTGACGCCTCTCTCTCCTTTGTGTCCGCCTAACAATGCTCTTATCAAACCACTTGGTTTTTTTCCTCCTCTGCTAACTTTCTCCCACAAAGACAGACAAATATGGCTGCGGCCTCTATCTATTGTCTGAGCAGACCAAACCCTGGAGGATTTATGTCCTGTGCGGCCGCCTCGTTTCCTGCCGACTCCATGTGTCAATATTTTTGTTGCCGGCGATTACCCGAGTGTCACAAACAAGTTGTTAATTGTGGAACGTTCTGGTGGAAATAAACAAGTACACCATTAATTAGCCGTCTTCAGGACCAATCATTAGAGGCCCTTTCGCTGCCGCCGCAGTCTAGCAGAGAAAGTCTGTCTCCGTCGACTCATTAAGAGAGTGATAACTCATCTCTGACTGCCATGGCACTGCTTGGATTTTATTTCTTATTTTTCTGCAGCCGCTTGTGTCCATGAGCCGGAGCCGGCTGCAGAGTTTTCTCCTTGGCTCAGAGCTTTTCTCTCGGCGTCAGGCCTCATGAAATCGTTTCTGTAAATGGAGCAGACGCAGATGTCGTTTTCTAACGCTGACGCCTGAAGGAAATTCGGTGAATAATAAATCTGAGGGTGTTTAGAGGGAGTAAAGTCCAAACCCTGGCGGGATGGGATGCTAACGTTCAGTAAAAACTAGATTAAAATGTTTAATCTGCTATCAGACTGTATAGACAAAATAAGAAACATTTTCAATTAAAAAACACTTATTATTATTGAATAAATCGCCAAATGATCTCAACGCAGAGGCGACGTTGTGGTATTATTGCAATAACAATAAAAGTGACGATAAGACGTGTTTGTTGGCTCCATGACTGAATCAAAAGCCACAAACACAAATGCTCCTCTAAATGGCGTCTAAAATGTTATTTAGACACCATTTACTAAGCCTGCAATAAATCAATAGATCGCATCACAAATGAAAACAAATTCAATGATTTCTATTTGCATGATTTACTGTTTTTCTCTTTCTACCAAAAACTGGATGACGAGTCTAATGCTGTTGCTGCAAAGACTCATAATTCATTTTATTTGGATATTTAAAATGTCTTCCAGAGTTAAATGCTCATTAGATGTTTATTGATCGTTGAGAATGTCTTCTTTTATTACTATTCTGCTATTACCTTTATTTCTTAAAATGTCTGAAAACAACAATATTATCATTTATCATGATAACGTCCCGGTTGATTTATCGTGACAGGCACATAAAGAAATGCGATTTGCTCTCAGTGACGGCATTTAATCATTTTTATTGATATTTATTGATGCTTGCAATGAAAAATCTGTGAAGGAAATAGAAAAACAAACAATACAGATGGTTTAAACATTACTAATCGTGACAACAATAAATTAAACTTTTTATCTTGATAAGAAATTTATCACGATAAATGATACCATAATGTTCACCCCGAGCAGAGATATTCATTGTTTTTAGTCTGTTCTTCAGGTTATTCAGTGACCGGTGCACTGATTTACCGGCCGGTCGCTTCCCTTAGCTTTAGCAGATCGGCGGTTGGCCGATTTTTGCACGTGAAGCTGATCTGATCTAAAATCAGCCGCTGTCCTCTTCTGCTCTGCAGTGAGAGGTTTGACTGACAGATCGACACACCAGCTCACGTCCAAACCACATTTCAGCCAAAAATAAATGGTATCGGCCAAAATCAGAGTCAGCAGGTCGGGCTTTTTAAAGGCTGGTGAACTGCAGTCGGCGCATCTCTGTAGTCAACCATCAGATTTGTATTTTACCCGAATAAAACCGCTTTATCTCTCTTTATCCCCTGATTAAGATGCTTTCTGAACGCTGCAGACGCAGTTTCAGGAGAATAAAAAGCAGGAATGATCTGCAAACATGTCGTTTCAGTGAAGACTGCTTGGTAACATGCAGAAATCCAGAAAGCATCTCGGTTAGCAGCCGCGGTCACTGATTCACCATGGCCACGGCCCAGATGTTCCAGCTGTGTGGCGGACCAGGCTGTGTGTACTTGCATGGGCGGATCTTTGCATACATGCACTCATGCATGTATATGAGGATTTCTGTGTGTGTGCGTGTGTGTGTGTGTGTGTGTGTAATTGGGAGTAGTGGGCGGGCTTGTTGAGGCGGGGGCAGAAGAGTGGGGGTGTTTGCTCCTTTTTTTAAACATAGCTGCATTGTTATGGCTGCTGCAGCTTTGATGTTACCAAACCTCCAACTTAGAGGCTCTCATTTTCGGCTCCTGACTCTGGAAAAGGCAATGACTTCCAGATTGGGGGACCGAGTCACGGCTGGGGCGGGACGGGCTGTGGGGGGTCCCGGGGACGCATCGAGGAGGAATGGGCCAAAGATTTTAACAAAAAGAAATCATTTTCAGGCTTTAGAGACAAACTAACCACTGGAAGTTTGATTCGACTTAAACCTGTCGCGATAAAAAATGTTCCTGGACGATAAATCGTCCCAGAAGTTCATAAACGATAATATTGTTGTTTTGAGACCATTTTCAACATATATAATGCTAATAAAGCAAGAACACATTCTGAAATATCAATAAACTTTAAATTCTACTGAACATTCAAACACTGAGAATGGAAGACATTTTAAACATCCAAAGTAAATAAACAAAACAAATAAAATCAGTTATGAAGTCTCTGTAAACAAACTTATCCTTCAAATAAAAGTTTAGTTGAGACAGAAACACCAAACTGAACATTTTTATCATCCAGCTTTTGGCAGAAAAACAATAAATGATGCAAATAGAAATGATTGAGTTTTTAAATGTATCATGCGATAAATTAATTTATTGCTTACCGTGACTTTGACTTTATTGAACAAATTATTCTTTTAAATAAAACCAAAGCAAACACTAAAGTATATTTACACTTTAAATGAACTTATTTTCACATCTTTTCCAACTTGGTTCTTATTTTCTATTTATTTATAACTAGTCTGGTTAAATCATAACTGCATGATGAGCAAACGTACTTTTTACATGTTACACTTCTTAAATTAATGCAGTAATATTTGACAATAATATTTAAAATAATAACAGTAATGATTTCTCATGTTGACATGCAGTTATGACCATCTTCATAAACGACGTCACAAACTGTGTCATGTTAAGTTTAAAGTAGGAAGGCGTTAGTTAAATATTTACACTTCCACCTGAAGAAAGCTGAAGAGATTTTCTTTTCTGGAAATTTGTTTTCATGTTTTCTTTCTCAGCAGAGCCAAAAATCAGTCATAAACGTTCATTAGTCATAAAGGACGTTTCAGGATTATTCTGCCAGGTCTTCATGCTTTCACTTTAAAAGCAACAACGTTCCTGATGGGAGAAGTTTGTTTAAAAGTTCATCAAACATAAGTGGCGTCTAGCAGAGGATTTTCCAGGCGGTCATGGAAACACATGCTGTCATTTCCCTAATAAGCAGCTTCAGCCTCATTTACAGATCCTGCTTGAAAATGTTCTTCCTTTTTTGCTGTGTGTGTCTGGTTCGGTGTGTTTGTGCTGACTCTCTCATTGCAGGTGTGTGTGGGGGAATTTTACCACACATGAGACACAAACATGTTTTTTTTCTTCAGCCGTTACCATCTGCAAAGATGTTTTTAACGTAAAAGCGTGAATTTATTTCAACTTTACTTGGAAAAGATATGTCACATTTTTAAAAAACATCAACAATACAATAATATAAATGTATCTTAAAATTACTTTCATTTATTTAAATTGTTGCAATTAATATTTTTTATTGTTTCGTATCAAATCACTATAAATAAGATGATTAGGATTTTTTTCTAAGATGCTGTGTAATCAAATGCATATAAAAGTTTATTTAAGTGCAGCTGAACCCAGCTACACTTTTTTTATCCACATTTATTCTTCATTAGAATAGAAATATTAACACAAACTCAACAGATCCTCCTCCTCTCTGCCCATTCCTGGACTTTTTTTATTCTGTTTATTTTCTCATATTCCCAGAGCAAGAATACACAATGAAAATGGAAAAGAAAGAAAATGACACCTAAAATTAAATTAATACGTGAAAAATAAAAGTAAATAGAAAGTAAGAAATGATTATAAAGAATGGCTCCAACAAACTGGTGGAGCTGCGTTTGGCAAACAAATGTGTGTCATCAGAGGAACATCAAATGGGATAGTGGAGGAGCATTGTTGTGACGACGCGGTGAAAGCAGAGAGTAGAAGCTTCTTAAAGAGACAGAGGCCCGATTTCAAGATGTGCAAATGAAAACTTTAAGTGATGATATTTCTGGAAAATGCACGATACTGCCCCTTTAAATCAGTTGCAAAAAAGGTGTAAAAATAGTTAAAACTGAATAAATAAATCATTTTAAAAACTTGGCGACATGGCAGACATTCAGAAAGTGAATGTTTTGCCTTATTTAACATGTTTTTTCCTGTCCAACACATTTGCTCAGCCAGCCAAAATGAATTCACATCATTTGGAGATTTAGCTGTTTTTTCCTGAACATACCATGTTTGATCTGGTAGATTTTGAAAACTTTTTAAACGGCCTGGATCCCCATCCAAAACGCATTTATTTATCTATCTTTAGGAAAAGATGTCACAAAATGTCCTTTGGAGACGGATTTCCACTGCGAGTAAAGGTGAATCAGCCATTTGTTTGCATCTTTTGTTATTTCTGCTTTGCCACAACCAGGATGACTGAAAGAAGCTGTAAATGAGTGTTTTTAATGTCGCGATCGACGTGAAATGTAAGATTAAAGACTCAGAAGCACTCTGAGGCAGGAGAGAGGATGCTTTAATTTCCCCTTCAAATATTGAAAGAGACTGATCTACTAAGAGCGCCATTTGGAAACTAAAGAATACATTAAAGGCGTTTTATCAGCATAAGGTCCTCTAAATTAAAGTGTGCGCACGTTCGGAAACGAGCGACTGCCGCCGTTATTTTGCTTGCATGTCTTAAAAAAAACGTGTGTGTGCGTTAGGGTCAAGGTGGAGGGCTGTGATTACAAACAAGTGATGTCTGAGATCCCATTAACTCTTGTATTCAGCCGCAGATTTCTGTTCAAATAGAGAGAAGATAAAAGGCAGAAACAATATCCTGATGAATCAAAGGCCTTTCAAGCTAAATGAGACCATAGAGACACGGAGGGACGCATTTATGATTTCCTGACGCACTTTAAAAGGTGTTGATATCTAATTGTAATTTTTAAAGTAATCGCTTCTTTGAAGTAATTAAATCTTTGATGTAATCAACAAATAGGAGCCTTATTATTCAGCGCTGCTGCCGTTGGCGTCTGATCGGGACGTTCTTTGTCAGTTTGGTTGCTTGATGTTGGCAGAAACATCGTCCAGATTGTCCCACCAGCTCTACGGAGCGCCGCGAAGACGAAACGAGGGGAGATCGGCGCGACCCGCTGCAGAGCAGACAGAAATGAAAGCAGAACGAAGGAACGCAGCGAGCGCTGCGCTGCTTCTGGTGCAGGCAGAGTGTGAAGAAGGGCCCGTTGGACGCTGCGATCCTGTTCTCACAGAGAACATCGTGACCTTAAGGTGTAAACAGCTGCAAGGTTAGCGCATTTGTGTTGCACCATTCACACACACACAAGATTTACAGAGAAGTAAAAGAATAAATGTGAAGAAAGTGACGCCAAGGACAAGACGTTTTGGAAAGAGAACGTAAATTAAGCATCACGTTAAAAGCATTGTACACTTTTACATTTAAAACAGTCGTAAAGTTTTCTGTCCTGATTTAAAGGAGTCAACAGTTTCTCTGGTTTGATCTGAGGAAAGTAGAAACTCAAATCTGCTTTTGCTCTTTTCAGCGTCTTCCCTGTGAACACGGACAAGAGCTCTCAGATGTTCTGATTTCAAACACGACCAACAAGTCTGAAATGTCTACAAGCATCGACGAATTCTGGAAATGTCTTAAGATGCTGATTAACCAAAAGACTTTAATTGGCTGTTAAAATCTAAATGTGAGTCCTTGAAGTTTTTATATTCTTTGGGTTTTAGCCTCATTGCGTCTCAAGCAACGTTCAGTCCTGACGTAAACAACGGCGAGCAGTGCTGATAACTTGGATTCAGCTAATCAATAGAAACACAATAAAGTATTTGATTTAATTAGGATTTGGTTTGACAAATGTTAATAAAACCAATCCATAGAGGGCGGCGGCCATTTTTACTAACACAAACAGGGCACTAATGTGTTTTCTCCGTTTGCTTTGGGGTTTGTAAAAAGTTCTTGAACCTCCCGGCGGTCGGATTCAACATGTGGTTCTCGTAACGTCACACTTCCAGGAACTTTGCAGTTGACAGCCATCTTGGTAGGCAGTTGCTACGACAACAATAAGCAAGCCAAAAGCTTAGAACTAGCTCTTGCCTCATTCCTGTCTAACTTATAAACAATATAAGTACATTACAACTTCTTGAGTTCTCAGTGCTCAGCTAATGTAGCTTTTATCTGCTAGCTAAGACAGACATCAAAGGCCTTTCAAGCTAAATGAGACCATAGAGACACGGAGGGACACATTTATGTACATGTCCTCACCCTGCCGGTCACCAGAATCTTGTTATTCACATGCAGAGTTCTTACGTCCTTTATAAATCCATCTAAACATTGATTGTGTGGGTCCATGAAGCTCCTCCATGCTGATCTTCGTGAGCTAACAGCAGGAGATCGGAGGCAGCTTGTCCACATCCTCTGACACGTTTCAGTCCTGACAGCAGCCATTTTGTTGACATTGGTCAACAGTGTCCATATACTTTCTTTTTGTTGGTCTGGAAGTCGTGGCTCATCTATGCTTTGCGTTTGCCTACCAAGATGGCGCCGATTCCTTCCGGTTCAGGTATTATGATCAAATCGAGCATCACGACCTGCTGTGTGAACAGAAGAGCTGATTTCATCTGAGTAACATAATGAGCAGACTATTTCTAAATGTGACTTACCGTATGAAATGCAGCTTTAAAGCAACTGTTTTCCTTATCAGAAACGAGTGAAAACTGCCTTTTCAAGGATTGTTGGCAAAGGGCTTAGGCTAGATATGTTCTGGGAATTATTCATTACTGAGGAATCTGGTGAGTTCTTTGTTAAGTAAGTGAAGTTTCAGACATTTGACTGGATTTCCTATTGATTTGTACCATGAGTTTTTGCCCTGGTGATTTATGTCAGCCTTGCAGGGTGGGTAATTCATCTGCTGTAAATTAAAGGGCTGCTGAACTAGTTCCTCATCTCTTTATGTGTGTGCGCCTGAAGATAGGTGTAAATTTTCACTCTTATCATCTAAGAAACTGCAGGTTTATGATTCATAGGGACTGTAAGTGTTATTCAGCGTGTGTGAATGTGTGTGTGTGTCCCACGTGCATGTCAGCACTCGCCTATTGTACCAAAAGTAATTATGTGTAAGTTATGTGTATAGTGGGGGGTTGAAAAAGGGGAATTTTTTTCTTAAACACAGAGGGGTTGATAATTACGGGTTAAATGAGTGAGCTCAGTCAGCCTCTGAGTGTGTGTGTTTAAAAAAAAAAAGGAAGGCACAGCGAAAGCCACTTCAAGGCGGACTAATTACCCCGAGGAAGAGAGGAAACATAAATGGACGATTTTGTGGCTATAATGTTACAGCAAAACGTCTTGAGCGACCTCAGCACGTGAAGCGGAGCCACAGCAGATGTGTGTGCGACACGCTTTTGCATCCTTCCTGCAGCACATGCTGAGAATTCAAGAAATTCACGCACTTTCATATTCTGTGGTTGTGTCTCTGAATACTGATGCTGCTGCAGAGCTATCTAATCTCCAAATCATGTGAGTTCATGTAAAGTTTTTGCCAACTCCTGCTTGTGCTTGATTTTAATGTCATGAAACATTTACCGTCACATTTACCGTCCGCTGATGCAAACTGTGCAGTTTTTGGGATTTTCCCTGCTAAATGTCAGTAATTCTGCAAAAAAAAAAAAAACATTATTTCTTCTTCCCTGGATAGAATACTGTAGTTAAATGCAAATAAAGAATGTCAGGTGTTCTAAAATAGAGAAAATCAAGTTATTTAGACAAATCAAGAGCCGCTGACTGCTTCCAATGAGCAGCTAGCCGCGGCTAACAGCAGTTAGCAGTGGTAAAGTTAAACAAGCGCAAAACATTAATAATGAGAAACAGTTAAAAAGAATTACAAAACACTGAAAAAATTACTCATGAAAAATTACATGTGAATAATTTCTTCTAAAATTTATGATAAAAAAAAAGGGGAGGAGCCGGTAACCGGTTGCTATGGTGACCAACTTAATACACCAATAAATGTCTAGAGAAACGACTTCCTACTCGCCTGTCATCATAACAGATTTTGCTAAAGTAATTGCGATAAACAATAATATTTTTGTTTTGAGACCATTTTCAAATAAAATGCACATTTTTAAAGATTAACAAACTTTAAACTATAGTTGACATTTAACACTGGATCTGGAAGACATTTTAAATATCCAAAGTAAATAAAAAAACAACAGAAAATACAAATAAAATGAAGTTTATTCATTTAACTGGATGATAAAAGCAGAGACTTTTATCATCCAGTTTTTGGAAGAAAGTCAAAAACGATAAATCGTGCAGATGGAAATTATTGAGTTTTACTTTATTTATTATGTGATTAATTGATTTTTTGCTTATTGTGACAGGCCAAGCCTCAGCACAGAGTAGCAATGCACCTTTGACCCCTCCTTCTGTTTTATGAATGAAGTCACAGTTTCCCGTTTTGAGCGTCTCTACGGCGCAGAAAAACACACACGTGTCACGTTGTGTTTGTGATGGACCAGCTCTTTTTTTGCCAGAATCTCTACATCTTCTCAAACTCATAGATTTCTTTTTCATGTCTTGAGATCATTAAGGATGCAGCCCATCTTATCAAAGCCCCGTACTACCTGCTGCTCCGTCTCACACACTTCTGCTGCCCGGCACAAGAGGCGGCACGTTTTGTTTTCACGTGCCTCGACATTAAACGCGGCTCGGCGGTTTGATCTCTCCAACCGCTCGTCGTGTGGCATACACATGAGGGTCCGTCTCTGTTTGCGAGTTTGGTCAGAGTAAGACTTTAAGATGCTGATGGATAGTGTGTGTGTTAACGTGGGGAGCAGTGTGTGGAAGCTCTGCCTTTAAGTGATAAGGTATTCACTTTGTAACTCAGCAGGAGGCCCAGCAGGTTGCACCAAGATCTGCCGCTCTGTAGTGCTGCTTAATGCAAATGGACCCACATCCGTCCATCTCCGATTATAGAAGACGTTTTCAGAGAAATGTTCACGTGGATCAAAAATCCTCGTCTTTTCTGAGCGTCACCCAGTTATTCACGCTGAAGCATGCATGTTTGTAACAATGACCCAAGCATACAGACACACTCGCACCGCTAAGTCCGGTATGTCTCTGAGCCTGAGCGGCCTGGATGCCTCCAACTCTGCAAACCGCTGCCACATATCGGATGTCGGCCACCATGCCGAGAGCATTAGCAGCAGCCAGATTTCACATAACTTATTGAGAGCCATTTGTAAACAGAAACATGAAAGCAAACCAGCTCGCACGCAGCCTCACTTGATCATCAAAGGCTTATCGATCGGACGGTCCTCCTCCTGCTCCGTTTCTCCTCCTCTTCCATGCTCCCCTGGAAACAAGCCAGAGCAAAGTGCAGCCCATATGGGTTGTTTCCAAAACGTGTTTAAAATATCCAGGTTCCCCTTTAGCCCCATGCGTAAATGTAGATGTGTGTGACTTCTGTCCTGTTGTCTGAAGTTTCTGAACTGCAGGTTTTGGTTCTTCTGGGTTGTTTTTGTGGTTGTGAAACTGAGATTTAAACTTTTTCATGTCTGATGCCATTTGCATTCATTTCAAGGAAATGTTACAAGCACACGTGTAGCGTTACGCTGATGACACTACATTTCATTTACATCGTTTTTGTCCTTTGATTTACCTTAGAGATGTTGGTATATTTCTGAGCCTGTCAGCTTCAAAACACAGTGAAATTGATCCTTAAGCGAAAAGAGACTGTTGACTCTTAATTTTTATGACTGTGAGAAGAATAGACCCGTTTCATGTTATTGTTGACATCTGGACATGTTGCACATGCGCACAAAGCTGAAGGGCAAAAAGACGGTCCTTTACCTTTCCATCCATAAAACTGTTAACAAAATCAAACCTGGAGATGAAGCTGTTATTAATTCAGTGCAGCGCGCCACAGCAAAGGGTAAATAACGCAGAAAACGGTTGAAAAATAAGTCAAAACCACTTTTTTCTCGCTCTGTGTCGACTTGCTGCCATAACCAAGGAAAATGCAGATATTTGTATCAGGATTCAACACCAAAAACACTCAAACATTTCTCAAAGAGCATTCAGTCCGATACAGTTTCATGTTTTCAGGCTTGATGTTTACTTTCTGATTACTAATAAGTGATTGCTGTGGTAGATTAGCTAACGCTGCTTTTAGCTACGCTAACACAGCGATGGTAGATTAGCTAATTTAAACTCCTGCTCGATTGATGACCTGTCAGAGTTGGTGTTTCGGTCGATGTTTCAATGTTTTTTTTAGCTGAACCAAAACACACAAAATCCCACAGCACATCTACATGTTAAGGTTGTCATAGTCAAGCTAGCATAACTGACCTTTTCATTGCTATTTTTTTACCTAAACTTTTTCCTGACCTTGTTATCTAGTTGTCAAAGTGTTGACAATTAGTAGCAAAGCACTGCATCTATTTTTCTAATATATATCACACGTATATTTAAGATTTAGCGCATTACGTTGATAACTTGACAGCTAAAACCAATGCTAGTCATCATTAGCGAGCAGCTCTTGTGTGTGTGACGTCACATTGCAACGGGACTATAGTTAAATATTCAGAGATTAAACAATTTATGTAGCTTTTGGAGACAATTATCACCATCTTGATGATTTTACTAAAACAAATTTAACGTGTTTTGTGTCGCTGTGTTTCCGTCAACAGTCCAACAAAGTGTCGGTGGTTCAGCAATCCCACGGGATGCACCCGCTGACGTCCCTGCTGCCCTACAGCAACGACCACTTCAGCCCCAGTCCTCCTCACCTGCCCACAGACATGAGCCAGAAGACAGGTGGGACCACACACACACACACACACACCCGGGCACAGGCACACACACACACACACACACTGTGTACTTGTTTCAAATGGACCCAAATCTCTTTATTCTTAAGTTTTCAAAGTTATTAATAGTTTTGAGTTTTTCAATATATTTTAGTTTCATTTCTTTGTCACGTTTTGTTTGTGTCATTCAGTTAGTTTTAGTTTTTAAAGTGGGTTTGCTAGTTTTCATTAGTTAAAAATTTGTTACTTTTAGTTTAGTTTTTGTTAGTCATCGTTTTAGTTTTTTCATACTTTGGTTCATTTTTAGCCGTAGAATTCGAAAAGGTGAATTACTGTATTGTGACTTTACATTGTTGGGTAATAAATGCTCAACAGAAGATAATACTTTCAAAACATGAATTCAGTTTTTGTTGACCAACCATCTGACTGACGTTTTCTCCAAACTTATGCGGACTAGCGCAGCGTCGCCAGGACAAAACGGAGCGTCATAATTTACCAACAACCGACATAAACGGCTCGTTTGAAAGGTTAATAATAAATATATTCATAAACACAAAAACCAAGGATAATATGTTGGGTATATTTAGTAAAACAAGCAGTAATCAGCCTGGGTGGGTGGAAGTAAGGTGGGGCATCTAGATAAAAGATGATCAACCTGAAAAATGTCGGAAATATTTGTTTTTAAACAAAAATGTTTTTATGTCTTAAATCTAAAATGATTTACAGAAATCTGACTGTTTTCCTTATTTCATTTAAAATATTGTGAGTTTAGTTTATATTTGAAATGGTAAAAGTAAGAAACAGTTTTTGCAATTGTGTCTAAATGTTAAAAAGAAAAAGACTAAAAGTGCTGTGGGTCTCTGTTAACTTGACATTTTTGGCCTCCATGCCAAAAAGTCTGGACACCCGTGAACTCACCACCCGCTCTGTTTGTGTTGTTAACAAATTATTCATCACATCTGCTGAAAAGATTGCACATATTCAAATGCTGTGTCATTGTACCAGATGTGGACACAAACACACACACTCACTCACACACAGATGATGTAAGATAACATATTGATTGTCTCCATACACCTCTCTCTATCTCTCACACACGCATACACGCAGTGTGTGAAGTGGCAGCACCGGCTCTAAGCCTGTGGCAATCCCACAGTGGCTCTGAAGTGGCCTGCTCCTCTGAAGGGACTGCCAACCACACACACACACACACACACACTCTAAGATGGAAACAATTAGGGTGACAATCGCACAAACCATCACAGCGGCTCACACACGGTTCTCCTTAGCAAGCGCTGCACTCTGGAAGACACAACCCGACATTTAGTCACTGCTGGAGCTCCAGCCTGAACCAATGCTGCTTTCAATGGTTTTAAAGTATTTATAACAATTTCTTTCAGATTTTTAGGTTCAGTTTGACAGTTTTCTTGAAGTCAATGCACACTGTAAAAACACAAAATCATTCTGGTTCAGTTTCAGGAGCAAATGGTAATAATTGCTCCTATTTGTTGCTGATAATTTACCTATAAGTTAGTTTTGTGTTATTTCAAGTGGACTAAGATATTTTCCCTACAAACTGAACAAAAAGTACCTGGTAAGACTTTGTGTTTTTACAGTGATGTGATGGAATCTCGCTGCTATAAATCGGCTTTATGTGATTTAATGTTTGCTAATTCTATTTATTAGGACATTTGCTGGTAATAAACTACAACTGTATCCTAAGGTTTTGTGTTTTTGCAGTGCATCCTGTGAGGATTAACCTCCTCAATCCATTTCTCATCCAGATGTTCTAGTTTCTGTCACAAAGAATAAAATAAGTGCAGTAAAATGACTTCCTGCGATTGAGCAGGAAAAAGAAAGCCACGCTGGCACCGGAGCGACTGTCGGTCCATTTCCAGTGAAATGAAACTAAAACATAACTTTTATGATTGGTGTTTATTTGTTTCTGTGCTGCGGCTTGTTAACGAGCTGCTGATGGGAGTTTCTGATGACGTTAACCTCACAGCCGCTTACGGCCTCAACATGCACTTGTTGGCAGAAACGTTTTATGAAAATTGAAGAAAAACTTTTGGAGGATCGAGAAAAATGCTGAAAGTTTAGGGAAATGTGCGATACCAAGATCAGAAATTTTACATTTTGAAAATAAATTATCTTAATGGAAACACAAAGTTTAGAAAAACTCCCTAAAATTTTTTTTTTTTTGTCTGTATAAAAATTGCTTTATTTTGCAAAACTGCAATGGAAACCACTTATTTATATCATGAGTCACGTGTTCAACAGCCGGATGTTTCTACTGGTAGAGACTACAAAGAAGACGACGACAGGAAGTGGTTAGTTTTTAACGATTTATCGCGCAAACGAACTTATTTTAACTGCTTTCCTTATGGAAACACAACTTTTGCAACATTTTCCAACATTAGCAGAATATCGATAAAGTTTGACAATATTAAATATATTCCATAATTTCTTTCAATGAATGAGATTTTTACTATCCAGTGAAAGTTGCAAAGGTAATCATTAAACATGTTTCATGTTACAAGCAAAAAGTTGTAAATAAATGTGAAGTGGATGGAAAACAAATTCTGCTGGATGATAAATTGCCACAAAATTACTTCAATAAACAATTACATTGTTGTTTTGAGACATTTTTTGGTAATATATTATTATTGGCATGAAAATACAAGTTCGCCCTCTTAAAGATTAATAAACACTCCGTACCGCAACTGGACAATATCCAAAATAAAACACAAAAATAACTAATTGAACCTCAGATTAAATGGATTATGAAGTCTCTCTAAACAAAACAACTCTTAAAATATTAATTAATCATCAGAATGGAAATTATTAAGTTCATTTTAAGGTATTGTACAATTAATTGATTAATTGCTTTTTGCAACAGGCTAAATTGAAAATATACATAAGTTTTCCAAAGATATTTTTCCCATGTTACATCAATATTAAGGGATTATTGACTTAAAACAAAATCATATTTCCTACTGAAAAGTTGCTTGTAAGTTAGTTTTGTCTTATTTCCACCAAGGTATTTGCTCCAGAATCTAAACTAAAAACACCTGGTAAGATTTTGTTTTTCAGTGCACACATTTCAGTTCTATTTATTTAAATCTGTGAATCATTTTACCTCCATTTCACACTTTTTATCGTATGTGAAGAAGCAACAACAACATCTGCAGCTCACTAAAACGGACCCGGTGTTCAGAAGAATGGCAGCTTTGTCCTGCGTTGTTCGGTTCTAAACTGCGGTAATCTTCCGCCTTCTCCGGCTGGAAATCCCCGTTTTCCTACAAACACTCGCTCCGTGTCTGGTCTAGACTCTGCGTGTGTGTGTGTGTGTGTGTTCGTAACCAATGGTGGATCCGTGACTCAGCTCTTAATGACAGACTGGGACACCTGCTTCTACCTCACACATCCACCAACACCTGGCCGCCGCCGCCGCCGCTCCTCCATGTTTTACGCTCACCTTACCTCATACCTGTCAGCTGATTGCCTCACCTGTGAGGTCATTTCTTTCAACACACCTTTACCTTTGTACCTGGGCTCAGCCAGGATTGAAACCTGGGAGAAGGATGACTTGATGTGGGATCATTAAAAGTTCACTACTATTCTTCCATGAACAAGCTATAGCAGGGGTGTCCAAAGCGCGGCCCGGGGGCCATTTGCAGCCCTCGATGCGATTTTGGGCGGCCCTTATTCACAATTTACGACCGGCTTAAATTTGGTTTGCCAGGCAGTTGGTGCAGATTCACATTTAAAAACAAAGTTAAGGAGCAATTTTCAAAAGAGTTTAACGTCTTTCAATGCAGATTTTTGCTTTAAATTGAATTTATTTTAATAGCAACATGAACAACAATCATCCTGTGATTTCTATCTGAGCAAAATCAAGCGAGAGTTAATCATAAAGTACAAATAAAAGATGATCAACCTGAAACATTTAGGAAATGGTTTGTTATTGTTTTTTATGCAGAAATCTGATGGATTTGTTTGTAAATAGAGTTAATTTTCTAACTTGGTGTAGCAGATAGCGTTTGAAATTGATAGCTAACATGCTAATGTTATTGTTTTAGCAAATGTTAGCATTTTACATTTTACCTCATGATTGCATGCTAGCGGCTGTTAGCATAATAATGTTAGCTACCTTTAGTTGGGCTGCGATTCTGGACCCTGTGCTTTTATTTTATAACAAACATATTTTTTATTCCTGCTGCTCATAACTTCCACGCATGTTTTAATAAAACAGCCGTGATGTGGTTGAGCCACATGATGATGTAAATACCGAATCAAAGCTGTGATATTCATTTTCTCTCAGCTCTGCATCATGTGGGCGGTGGCCAGTAAATGTTCCTGTGACAGATTTGTTTCTGAATTCTTCTGAAAGTCACCAGTTTTTTTCTTTGTCTTAACTTCCTTTATTGTTCGTTAAGATCTCGTCTTATTCTCAGCGCGCGGCTTATTTCCTGTGCTATTTCCATTACCACCCACTGTCTGTTTTCTACCAGGCCTCATATGTCTCCCTTTGTGACATTTTTACTAAACTCGCCCCACTTTTCCCATCGACTCCCCCCATCGCGGCATCACAGCATTTTGTTGATTTATTAGCGACATCAGAATATCTTCACCTTAAATTCATCTATTAAAAATCTGTGGTAGTGCTTCTGTGATTACAAGCACAATTATTGTTTCATTATATACTTTGTAAAACTATATTGACTTATGTAAATAGTAATGTGTTTATTTATTACTGATTTGTCGTCCAGGCGCTAAGTCAGAAGCTAACTTTGGAAAATGGACGTCTTCTATAATGTAAACAAACTGTTGTTGTGTAGGAAATCTTGCTGCCACTCGATTAAAAGATTTAATCAGATAATTTTACACTCCAGCACTATGATTTATCATAAATCTAGCATCTGTCAGACTTTTTTTATTTTTTAAATTGAACTGAAACACAGAGTTCTGCAGCACATCTACATGTTACGGCTGTCAAAGTCAAGCTAGCAACAGAGCTACTTTTCTCTCCCTCGCTGATCCTTTTCCAGTTAAAACTTTTTCCTGACCTTGTTATCTAGTTGTGTTGATAATTGACATGACGGCGGCTTCGCCCCATGCTGACCGGCAGCGATCCTCCCCCAATCATCGCAGGTCATTTGTCAGCGACCGATCAGCGTCGCCAGTACGCGCCCCTGAGGAGCTGACCTCCAACAGTTCTCACAGTGCAGTCAGAGAGATTATGAGGAAAATAATAGATAATCACTGTCCCAGTTGTCAGTGGGTAATATGCATTCCCGACAGCCGTTACCCAGAACCTGTGGAGGGCGGAAAGTAATTTATTACATTTCCAAAACCAAAAAGGAGTCTGGATTAACGCAAGAAAAGGACCAGTTACTGCAGCCCACCTCCCGTCCAGCTGGATGAACTTCCACCAAGGTAACTGGCAGTAAACATCCTTTTTTTTAAATTTTTAACTGCTGTACTGGCATTTAAACACCGTTTCATGCTACTGTTTATTCCTAAGCCTTCAGGTTTTCACAAGCCGGTTTTATTTAAGTCATTTCTCACCCATTTTGTACCTGCAAAGTGCGGCGTTCACACTCACATCCATCCAGACTTTGTCCCTCATCGTTTTTCCTCTTGGGCTTTACCGTTAATTTCTCCGTTATTTCCGCTAATAACCTGACGCAGGACTAGTTAGAGAATTTTTTTGCTCGCCATCTTTGCCTCCGTTGGTTTATAAGGCAAAAATGACTCAAAAAATGTCTCGGGTTTCACATTGAGGTCCGTTAGTCTGCCTTTCTAACAGTTTGTTTGTCGGGATTTGCTCTACTCCTGCATGGGGGCAGAGCCGGCCTCATGTCAATTAGTAGCAGAGCACTGCGTCTCTCTTTGCTTTTTGTGTTGATACCTAGACAGCTAAAGCCAAGGCTAGCCATCGTTAGCGAGCAGCTCTTCGGGATGTCTCGCTGTAGGAATGGCTGGAATGCGGTCGCATGCCGTTATTTCCTTTAAGTTAATGTATAGAAATCATGGTTTTGTGCATAAAGTTTATGTTTTGACTCTAATAAAGTTGCCGTTTCAGTTTCTGTGAAATTTTCCTCACCTCACTGCAGAGTTCACGCCGATCTCCTGTCAGGTTGCTTTTGACAGCTGGTCCCTTCTGCAGCCAAGCATGAACACCACGCGTGATTCAAAGCGCTAACATCTTCTCACTCGATCATGTAGCATCACTTCGCGTCGATGTTTGGCTATGACTGTTGGCCGGACAACAAATTAGAAAATACAGAGTGAAAAAGCAGAAGTGAAACACGTCTGCGTTTGCTGTAGAGACCTGAATGTGCTAGTAAAAGTGTGAGCAACTTTAGCAGGCTGCAGGTGCATTTGGGGGTATTTTCAGATTCACTCATTTCTGTAATTTGTTATGAAAACCAAAGAAAGGACCACAGGTGACAATCCAGTTCAACTAAAAACTATACAACCTCACTTTTCTCTATAAGCAATCTGTTTATGAATGTGCATTGATGCAAAATGTTTCGTTTTTTTGCCACTTTTAGCAAGTGTTTAGGGTTAGGTTAATAAATATTGTCACTGTTGTTGGTGCTCCTTTTCCCACGTACAGTTTTTCCTTCCACTCAACTTTCCAAACAATATGTTTAGACACAGCACGTTGTGAACAGCTGGCTTGATTTCTAATGATTCTGTGACTCACCGTTCTTATTGCGGGTTTCAGTCGCTGTGAAGCCAGTAGTTTATCCAGACACTGAATATTAAATGTGACAAATTTAATTGTAGGTTCTATCAAAATAATCAGAAATAACAGCTTGAAAAATATATGATAAATATACTTAGTATGAGTTTTACATTTATTGAAATTGTACTTTAAAAAACTAGAATTTTTAAGATTTTTTTCTAAACTGTTATTTTATTTAATAAATAGAAAATGTAGCATACTTCTGAGAGTGTTCATGCTGGTTGGTTTTCTCTTATTTTTGTCTGATGAGAAACACTGACCAAATAAATGAGCCAAAAATTATCAAGTAGACACTACATATAAAAATAGGGTTGAAACGATTAATCACGATTAATCGATTATTGAAATAATCGTCAGCTAGTTTGGTAATCGATTAACAGTTAATTGGAGTATTCAGATTCAAAAATGCTGTTTCTGGGAAAAAGCAACATATTCAGGTCAATAATTAATTCCAATCTGCACAAAAGATATACATCTTGCATCTAAATTTAAAAAGAATTGTCTGCAAATATGTTTTAGCTAAAACTCTTAAAGTGGCATTTTTAGCATCACTTGTTTCAGATGCACTAAAGGATTGTTATTGCAATTTAAGCAATAAAATAATTAATAAAGTTTATTTGAATATTTGAATGTGTTCTTCATATTGTATGAAAAGTATTAATTTTTATCCGATTCAATTAATCGCTAAATATATAACAAGTAAGCTAAACATTCAAACAGGAACCTTGTGTGTTTACCTTTACTTTTCAAATTAAAAGCAGGAGTGGGATTAATTTCACTTAAAAACAGAAAAAGTGAGACGTGAAACTGCCGATTATAAATGAAAACAGATGAAAAGTTTGTTTTCAGCTCTACACTGTAAAACACTTTTATTATTACTGTGAGTTTCGCTCCTTGCTCTCAGTAAAAGTAACTTTTTTCTACACTTGAGTAAGTCCCGCCTTACAGTAAGAGAAGCAGCGCCGCGTTGCTCCTGGTGTCTTCTCTCCTTTATGTGACGAGTCATTTAAAGGCGCAGACGCTGCAGCGCTTTCACTCTCAGTGGTTAGAACCACCGCAGCGCATTATCGGCACTGCGATACTATTTTCAGCTCCTCTCGTTTTAACACGCACACGTTCTGATGGCGGCCCGGTTTGACTCAAAACAGCCACCTTTGATCTGGTTCCCCAGACGCCGACACCGAGGCCGTGAGATAGTTGCAGTTGTTTGGGTACTAGATCGCATATTTAAAAAAAAAAAGGGGCATTCCAAAGAAAACTGCCCCATTACTGCCGCTAATTTCCCCCTGCAGGTTTCCCAACAGCAGCCGGTGACAACGAGGGACAAACGTGACTTACAGAAACCGGCCTGACGTTTCCGCCGGCGAAATTCAACTTTGGGATTTCGGTTTTGATGCTGGCGAGCGAGATACTCGTTTAAAGTTTAAAGCTCATCACCTCAATATCTGGATAACTTCCAGTGATGCTTCACAACCGGAGGAGGCCAAACGTCCAGCTGCTTCAACATCGACTTACTGAAGCGGAAGTAAAAAGTATCGTCCAGAAATCACTCAAAAAGGAGCAAAACGTCTACTCAGGTCAAATTAATATTTAAAAGTTACATCATCAGATGGACCAAAATATGCATTTAAATGGAAATTTTGGTATTTTAATTCATACAAGTAACAAAAAATAACAAAATCGGGCAAAATAATTTTTTTCCAAATCAGATTTTTTTCAATAAAAACTTCAGGAACTTGAACAAAAACTGCAGGTGAGTCTGGAGGGTTTCTGGTTAAAACATGTTTGATTTTCATTCAGTGGGAAGAAAATCCAGAAATTTGACTCAACTAAGAGCAGAAATACTTTATGATAAAATTGATCAAGTAAATGCAAAAATTCAGCAGAGTAAAATACATTTTTTCAAAAAAGTTACTCAACCAAATGTAACTAATTACATCCAACTCTCATCACAACACTGCAAAAACACAAAATCTTTAGTAATTTGGTTCTGGTTTCTAAAGGCAGTTAGATAAAACTGACATACAAACAACAAGAAATATGAGCTTTTCTCCTAAATAATTCCTTGATGTTGATGAAAAAGTTCTAGTTCTATTTGCAAATGATTTTATTGATAATAAGACATGATAAGTGAAATAATATAAGAACTTTTTCATTAGTATTAAGGAATTATTAACTTAAAATAAGCTCATATATCCTTCTGAAAAGTTACTTGTAAGTTAGTTTTGTCTGATTTTGTAACATTACAGCTTTATCACTGCATTATTTAAACTTTTTTCCGATATTACAATTCAATTTCAATATTGTAACTTTATTCTCATATTACTGACTTTTTTCTTGCAATATTTCGGCTTTGCTGTGGTATTTTCTTCTTAGTGCAGCTCCGTTGTCGTATTTGGGTCGGTCAGAGACCAAAAAGCCGAGTTTTTGTGTCCAGACAAACTAAATTAGCGAGAAATGTTTGATGGAGTGGAGGTGAGGCAGAGCAGAGGTTAGCTTAATGTAAGGGGAAGATAATGAAGAAGATGAGAGAGGAACCAAACGAGCCGAGGCCTGTAATGAAGGAGGAGAGGTCAAAGGTAAAGGAGGGGTGAGCGTGGACGCTGGGCGATCGGGGGGATTAATGGCGGACGGATCGGAGCGGTGAGACGGGTCGGGTCGGCTGACTCAGTCACATTCCTGTCGTGCAGATTTATAGCAGCTCGGGGTCCTGGGACAGGCCCGGAGCCGCGGCCAAATTACAGTCATCTGCAGCATTCCTCTGCTGCAAACACAGGTTAGCAGCACGGCCGGGCTAAGTGCTAGGTGCCGCCTGTTGACAAATGACTTCCTTTGAAGGGCACAAAGACGGAGGGAGACGCTCGGAGAGAGGCGGCCTGTTTACCAGCGAGGGCACAGAGTCGCTCAGTCTGCGTTTTCTTTTGTTGGCGCGCTGCTCTGCCATAACTACAGATGGAGACTCGGTGTTTGTATGCATGTTTGGGTGTGTTTGTACAACGTGGGCACCGACACCGCAGCTCCCAGCGGGGGGTCCCCCCCCACATGCACCGGACACACAGAGCGACGCATCGTGACCTTTGATCGGAAGGTCATTCATGGACGACCTGTCATGCTTAGCATCGGCCTGCGGTCTACACAAAACATGTTCATTACGGTTTACTGCACAAAATCATCCATAGGGGATGAGGTTTGCTCAGTTCTGCCGATTCAGAATGAGCTGTTCTAGGAATGTTTGAAAAGCATTAGTAGATCCTCCTGCACAACCAACCAGAATTCAGCAAGTGGTTTCTGGATAACAAAACAACAAAACACTGCAAAAACACAAAATCTGACCAGGTTTTTTTTGTTTGTTTGTTTCTAGTGCAAATATCTTAATACACTTAAAAAAGTAACTTTTCAGCGAGATTTAGGAGTTTCACTTCTAGCTCTAGTTCCATTAGCAGATTATTTCACTTACAAAAAAACATTTCCCCCTTGACACAAGTGAAATAATCTACCAGGTGAACTAGAACCTTTTCGTCAGCATTCAGGGATTCTTTACTTAAAGCAAGCTCAAATATCATTTGTCTTATTTCAAGTTTACAAAGATATTTGCTCTAAAAACTAGACAAAAACTTGGTAAGATTTTGTGTTTTTGCAGTGTGTTCATCAACAAAATCATTCTTGGATATTTCAGTCTGCTGCGTTCATTTAAAATGTTCGAAAAGTATTAGTAGAGCCTCCTGCACAACCAATAAGAATTCAGCATGTTGCTATACTCATGCTGGCAAATCACTTGTGTTTTCCAGCAGCCATTGTACAGAGCATACAGCGGTACAACCAGGTGACCAAACGTGCTGGAGCTCAGCTTGGGTTGCTAGGCAACAGGCAGAACTCAGCTTGAGTTGCTAGGTAACGGGGCTGGGCTGTTTGCCAAAAAACGGTTTGGTCGCTTCTAGGAGCAGTAGTAGAAGTATAGAACATTCAAAATGTGAATTTTTCATAATAGATCTCCTTTAACGGAGCTGGTTGAGTCGTTTACGCTGCTTTATGACGGCCTCGGTGACTCCGTGTGACGGATTTCTGTTTTTCCTCCAGGCGTTCACAGGCACCAATCCCAGGACCTCTCAGGGTACTACTCCCTTCCTCCAGGTGGCGTTGGCCAGATCACTCCCTCCATGAGCTGGTGAGCTGCACACATTTGTTTAATATCTCGTTCCATGTTTAAATAAAAATGCCAAAAAACTTTTCTCGGGTTTATTTGGCAGAAATGTGCAGATTTCCTCTGTTTTTTCTGAGGTCTCTGGTAACATAAACCAGTAAACAATGGGATGAAATGAAACTTTTAGAAATTTTTCTGCGGTTAGGATTGTTTTTTTTAAAGGAACAAACAGTAGACGTGGTTGCAGCCGATGACAGTCAACATAAATGAAAACAGAAATCACGACGTCCTTCAGCCCAAAGGAATCAACTCGCTGAAAAGCAAATAAAGCAGCAACTTTTACTGTAAAGATTCTTATTTTCTATTCGTTTAAGGTGAAAAGATTGTAAAAGTTAACTGGAAGAATTTACATGTTTGGGTCAAAATCAGCAATCTGAAAATGTAAATTTTATCCCCTAGAACCGGGATTATTTTAAAGTTTTCTCCATTTATTTTATTAGATATAAAACTAGTTTAAGTTGAAGATCTATTTTATCCCTGACAAACTAGTCTTCAGATCGATCAGTGTTTATTTTCACTTCCTGTTTTTATTCAAGTATCAGGTCTAAAAAAAGACCATAAAAGAAACAAATTAAATAATTTTAGACAGTTACTGTGCATGTATATGTAGTTTTATTTCAATAAAGATAACAGTCGTTTTTAAAGATCGCGATCGTCGGTTTGCTTCTATCCAGAACATCTATGACAGATGAAAATAACAAGTTAGGCAAGTCATTATTTACACAAACATCTTATTTTTTCCTCTAAATGAGATTAAAAAATTTGTAAAACAGTCCAGAGATTTAAAAGTTGTAATTCAGACCGTAAATTTATCATGAATCATCTAACTTGTTTTTTTTCTTACTGTTGTTTTTCTTTATTTGCATTTTAATAAATGAAACCTGTTAATTTCTGCACAAGTAAATGTCCAAAGACAATATGTACAATTATTTTTTGGTGGTTTTGCCCAAATGAAATCTTGTAATGGAGCAGAAATAGACTCAGTTTTAACCAAATGATGGACCAGTTGGGATTTTTACCCAAAGATGTGAATTTTCCATCCGTTTCTAGCTGCAGTTGATTTCCAGCAAAAATGGAAACTTTAAACCAAAATCTCTTTTTTTCTTTCTGTTGCTGCATTTTCCTGAAACTGCTCAGAAAGGAGCTGAAAACAGACACATCTGCTCCACGTTTTCTCATTTTAATGTCACGCAGCGTGATTGTGGATCTATAATGTCAGACTGCCGCAGAGTTATGGATCAACACAAATCCGTTTAGAGCAAAACTCCAGAATCCAAAATCCTCTCTGGAATAGTTTAGGTCTTACATCAAATGTCAAGCAGATTTAAGAAGAAAGTTGCTTTTTCTTTTTAAATGTGTGATTACATGTGTGTTTATTGTGTTTCTGTAAGTCGATATTTGTCCCCAAACATTTCTACAAGCATTTTATCTCCTTCAGAGAAAGAACGCTTCACTGTGGATTTGTCATGAGTGTTATTAGCAGATAATCTCCTTTACTGCAGATTATCTGCTTGTTTTAGGTCCTTGTAGTGTAGATCTTTTGTTGAAGGAGGAGGAGAGCTGAAATGTCATTTTTCTGTCGTGTTGACGATCAGTCTGGGACTTCAGAGAAAACCCGATCTGTTGCTTCTGTTCGTCTCACACCATGAAGATTTGTTGTTTTTCCAGAATGCAGCTTTATGTTTGAACACAAAAGTTTGATGGAGTACAACTGGAACTGAAAGCTAAATTTAAACTGAAATCCCTGGAAATTCAAAGAACTGCAGGCTTGTTTGCATAAACTACCAAACATCAGCTGCAAAAGTCTCCATGCCTGTTAAATATGTTTATATTTTGTCACCTTACAAATTTATCACTTTCAAATTTCAAAAATGATAAAAAACGACTTACTATTTATCTAAGTGTGACTGCATTAGCATTCATAGCGCCACAGATAAATAATGTTCTTGAAAAACGTATTTAAAAAGTGACTTTTATCACTGCATTGCACACAGTAATTACATCTGATCACATTTTCAAACTTTTGTTTATTGATCTCGTGGAACAAACAATAGGAAAGGTAGTAAAAATAATTAATAGAAATTTATGAAAAGAACAAAACTTTTTCATCTTAGTAGGAAATGTTCAGGATAAATGCTCAGCTCTACAACAAACACAAACTTCATTGTGTTTTTACGTGATAGAAATTAAAAAAATTCAGACTCTTTTATTTTGATCCTCCTAAAATAAAATCTGGTTAATTCAGAAGGTTCATATTGAATAGAGTTGATCAGAGTTTAATTCAGCTGTCTGTGAAGAACTGAGAGGTTTGTTAGTGAACAAGCAGACAGATCAGGAAGGTCACACTGTAAAAAAAATAAATCTTACCAGGTCGTTTTTGTTTAGTTTCTAGAGCAAAATCTTAATAAGAAACAGCTAACTTATTTTTCAGCAAGATATAGGAGTTTGTTTCACTCATTATCAATTGAAAACCTACCAAAATGGCCGCCCACTTTAACCGTCAGGGAGGGAAATCTCAGCCAAGAGGCCTTGTTTATATTTAAATTATGGTTTTTCTCTAACAAACCTGTTAGAGAAAAAACAAAATTTAAACAATTCAATTCAGTTTGAAACATGAAGACAAACAGACGAGTCCAGATCTGAACTTGTCTTGATCTTCTAAAGGTTTGAAAACAGGAACAAACTTCATGTCACGCACAAACAAAACCAAGATTTCATAGCAAACTGAGGAGAATAAATGCACCGTTTCTGCCTTCATGAGTCCGTAAAACAAATGCCAACCATTAGAAACCGCAAAATGCTGAGAGGAGGACAAGCAGATGCAACGTGATTTACCAAACCTGAACCAGATTGCTAAACCGTTTATAGATTATGAAATCAAAATAATCAAAAATAAATTAGAAATATCCTCCAGCAGTGCAGATTTTGAGCTGCAGGATTACTGGATAATTCACCGTCACTTTATTTGAGCAGACAAAAGATGTCTGCATCGGACAGATTCATTATTGCTGACATCCTGTTGGTTCAAAAGCATCACGACTAAATCTAAATATTACTTAATAAAACTGAGCAGAAAACCATCATGGTGGTGGCAGAGTCATGCTGTGGGAATGCTTTTTGTTTATTCTTACTTCCACTTTTTTTTTGTTTATCAAATGAAATCTTGTTGAAATACATTCAAGTGTATCAAGTTCATAAGGTGCTGACTAATCGCGATTATTTCCGGCATTTACTGGAATATTTTATAGACCTTTTCAGTTGATAAAGCTGCAAATCCATGTTAAAATATTGGTTATTAAAGCCGTTTTCTGACCTGAGGAGATGAAAAGTGGAAGTGTCTGATGATGATGGTGATGATGATGATGAGGTTTAGATAATGGATGTGGATTGAAGAAGGGATCAGTCAGCTGCAGAGGGGAAGATCTCGGGAGATTGCTGTTTTCTACATATCAAAGCCCGTCTCGACCTCCCACTGTGATCACGATGCAGCTTCTTCTTCGTCACAGCTGTCAGCAGATCCACTCTGCTTTTACAGAAAGATGTTTTAATTCAAGTATAAAGTCTAATGTAATACTTTATACAAGGACATCCAGACAGAAATAGCCTCCCTCTTCAACTATAATTAAAAAAGTTTACGAATTAAAATGTTCTTATAATGGAAAATGTTTGATACAATAGAAAATATTCATTTTTTGGCTTTTTTAAAATTTGGTTTTATGGTAAATAGGAAGGAATGACTTTTCCTTAAAAGCAGACTTTGGCGCTTTTAATTAATTTATTAAACATGGATAAATACATGAAGTGACAAAAGTCCTGTTTTATAGCTGAGACTTTATTTCCCAATTTGATTTTAAATGGTTTTAGAAACTATATATTTTTGAGCCTGCACCTAATTCTGACTTGATAGAATTACGTGCGGGACAAAAAGTTTGGCTTAGAGCGTCTTTTAGCGGTGTAGTTTGGCCGCCATCCAGCAGAGGGCGCCGCTGGTCATAAACGGAGCCGGTTATACAGAAATAAAGATGGCGGTGTCACTGAACGGCACAGAGAAGTGGTCCAAACCAGAGTCCAGTTTGGAATGAAAGATGTGTTTTTTTTTATGCGGTTCTGTTTAGAAATATAAACACTCGATAAACTTCTTAAGTTATCAACTGAATATCGCTCATTCAGCCGTTTGTAATGGCGGAGCCGCGTCAACGTTATCAGCTAAAAATCACTGATGTGCTACGAAGTTTCTGACAAAAGCGAAAGGCACAATGCAGAAAAAATGTAAAAAAAAAAAAAAAAAAGTCTGGTTTCCATGACAGTTTCCTAAAAGCTTCTTCTGGGTAAAGAATCCAGTCAGTTTAAATGGGCTCAAACTTTAACCTGTGAAGCTAAACGCAGCGCCTGCTGCCGTCTCTCCCTGTGCTGTGCCGCGGCAGGCAGAGCCAGCCGGTCTACCCGGCCCTGTCCCCTTGTGGATTCAGGCAGACCTACTCCTCCAGTCTCCCCAGCGCATCGTCCTACTCCAGGTACCGCATCCTGCCGGCTGCACCGGCCCAGGACAAACCGGCCGCGCAACAGCAGGCTCCTGTTTACAGCACATCACCAAAAAAAACTAAACCAAACACATCCGAGCGGGACGGTTCCGAACAAAAGAACCTCATCGGGACGGCTTCTGTCGCCGGTGTGCTGTAAACGGGACGAGCCCCGTCGAACCGAGCCGAGCCAAGCCAGGCTAACCGCTGCTCAAACTACATGGACAGTTTAAAGAAAGCCGCTGCTCGCTGCTTCAAGCTCTGCGCACTGCAAAAACACAAAATATTACCCACTATTTCTGGTGAAAATATCTGGGTACACTTGAAATAACACAAAGCTAAATTACAAGTAGCTTTACAGTTGCTTTAATTCCTCAATATTGAGGCAAAACTGCTAGTTCCATTGGCAGATTATTTCTTATTATAAGTGAAATAATCTAATCAAACATTTTCATCAATTTTAAGGAATTATTTACTTACAACAGGTGCATCTTACTGAAAAGTTACTTGTACGTTAGTTTTGTCTTATTTCAAGTGTGATAAGACATTTGCACTAGAAATTAGACCAAAAATACTTAAGATTTGTGTTTGTGCAGTGTGTTTATTTGTGTCTGTTGCTCTACATTCTAACCATAAAGCATTTAATATGCTTTATGGTTAGAATTCGCATAAACCTGGTCTGATATCTCTGCATAGTCATCCAGAATATGAAGATGCTTTATCTTTTTAACAGGGTTTGTTTTTAGAAATGCAAAAAATAAACAGTTTTGAAGCTCATATAACAGCATTATAAACCGCTTTGCTCATAATACCCTGGGTCAAATATTTCTGTTTCCAAACTCCATAACGCCTAAAACCAACAACACGCTCGTTGTCCTCAAGCTGCTTAACGCCGTTTAGATGTTGTTTTCTCTTTCTTTGTTGTTTTAAAACAACAGCAGCTGTTTCTCTTTTACACCAAATATTAAAAAGAAGAAATATATCCAGTCTAAACTGTAAAACAAGTCTTCATCTTTCAGCTGCTTTCTTTTGAAAAACAATACTTGTGCGCCCTCTAGTGGTGACAGATATTGAAACTACAGTATTATATGTGTCATGATTTAACATACTATTATATTTTGACATAAAATATTATACTTAATGACCAGAAAAGCTGTTAAAAGTTGCTTTTTAGTAACCTTAGACACAACAAATTTAAATTAATGTGTCTGTATGATAGAAAACCTAACTTGGACGTTAGATGATGCTTTTTCTGCTTTCAATGCTTGGCCAGAAGAGCCTCTTTGCGTCAACGCTCTCCGTTCTCTCTGCCTGTAAGTTGATGCATCGCTCCAAACCTCTCAGGTTTGAGTCACTTTTCACTGTTTTCCTCCGTTCTGTTTCAACCCCTCCAGGTTCCCTCACTCTTTGATGCTCGGACCGTCGGGCGTGCATCCAACAGGGATCCCCCATCCGGCTATAGTGCCGTCTTCGGGCAAGCAGGAGCATGATCAGTACGACAGAGGCATGTACATGTAAGTCACTCCGACTTCCTTCATCACAACTGTTTTATTTAATTCAATTAAATTTGATTTATTTGTTTAGCACATTAATCAGTGTAACATAAATATGCAGTTGATAATAGACTCATCTTTTCCTCGCCGTAGCCGCCCTGCCACTGCAGAATCGTTACCAGAATGAAACTTGGAGATGAAGCTGTTATTAATTTAGTGCGGAGCGCCACAGCAAAGGGAAAAATAACGCTGAAAAACCATTGAAGAATAATTCAAAACCACTCGTATTCGTTGTTTTGCTTGCTCTACGTATCGCCTACGCTACACAAATACTTGTTACCATGGCAACTGACTGACAACAGCTCCACCAATATTTTAGGATTCAACACCAAGAAACACTCGAACATTTCCCACACAAAGAACATTCAATATGTCTTCAGGCTCGATGTTTATTTTGCAATTATTAATAAGTGGTAGATTAGCTACTGCTGCTATTAGCTAAATTAACACGGTGGGGTAGATTAGCTAATTTAAACACCTGATCTTCTAATGATCAGTCAGATCATTAGAAGATCTGACTGATCTTCTAATTTAAGTCGCCTTTTTACATTTTTGAACGGAACCGAAACACATGGAATTCTGCAGCACATCTACATGTTACAGTTGTCATAGTCAAGCTAGCATAACTGTCCTACCTCTCTCTTCCTTGCTATGTTTTTTATTTAAACTTTCTCCTGATTTTATTTAGTTGTCATAGTGTTGACAATTAGTAGCAAAGCTCTATTTGTTTTATATATCAGGCGTATGTTTCAGATTTAGCGTGCTATGTTGACAACATAACAGCTAAACCAATGCTAGCCATTGTTAGCAAGCAGCTTTTTGCCTTCCAGCAGGAAGCCGGAGGCGGGATCTTTTTCGTGTGACGTTACGCTGCTACGTGTTTATAAAACTCTCAGTAAACCTAAAAAAGCCAACAATAAAAACATTTATACAAGAAATAACAAACAGATAGAAACAATCTAAAAAGCAAACCCTCAGTAGTGGTTAAGTTTTGACTGTTTCTGATATAAATCTTAATTTTCAGTGCTGTTCATGTTTATTTTTGCGGATGTTTTCGCTCCTTTAGGAAGCCGCAGGTGGAGGTCAAGCGGGAGAAGGAGCCCAAGAAACCGGTCATCAAGAAGCCGCTGAACGCCTTCATGCTCTACATGAAGGAAATGAGGGCAAAGGTCATCGCCGAGTGCACGTTAAAGGAGAGCGCCGCTATCAATCAGATTCTGGGTCGAAGGGTGAGTGACACAAACATGAACTCATCATTTATTTATATCTGCTTTTTAACCTCTGACCCCTTTACAAGCCCACAGAAAAGCTACAAAATATGTAGAAAATAAAATCAACTTTTAGAATGTTTTTATTAACTATCTCATTGTTATTACATTCATTTAGCATAAATGCTGCATCGTACCAGCTGATTGTAGTTGGCCATGAGTCTGAATAATACAAATTTTCAACACAATCCTCTCTTTTAATAATAAGAAAATATATAATATTTTATATTAATATGAGTCAAATTGTATTTTATCTTCAGAGTCGGTCCTTTTGGTTATTTTCTTGTCAGAAACTTTTCCGTTTGTTGCTAGCTATGCTAGCTTGAGGAGCAAAGCGGCCAATCAGAAAGAGAGAAATAAATTATTAACTCATATTTTATTTTAAAAATAATTGGAAAAAAATTATGAAAAAGTTCAGATAAAAAAATTATGGGATTCAATTATTTTTTTTATTATTTTTGCATGTTTTTTCTGATCTTCTCTCCAACTTTCTGAGGCCCCACAGCGCCCCCTGGCGGCCCCACTGCTACACAACAAGTATATTGTTACTTATGAACATTTGGTTTTGTTTTTCTATTAATATTCCATTGCAAATGTTTTCCTTCTTTGGAGAAACGGGTTGAAAGCTGTTCATCTTTTAAACGGATCGGTTGTCATTCTGTTTTGGATCAGTAAATAATTCTGGCCTGGATTTGTTCCCAGTGGCACGCTCTGACCCGGGAGGAGCAGGCCAAGTACTACGAGTTGGCCCGGAAAGAGAGACAGCTCCACATGCAGCTCTACCCGACCTGGTCTGCTAGAGACAACTACGTAAGTCACTTTGCTCTGTTCCTCCCCCCTCCCCAACCTGTTTCCATCTAACTCTCTGGCTCAGAGTGAACGTATTCAAACCAAGGAGCTGATAAAGAAAAACATAAACAGGAAAGTGTTGCAGCCCCTCCTTTCTGTTGTGCAGAAATGATGAATTTTGTGTCTGGGTTTGCGGTCGGAGAAATAGACGTCAACGCGTTGCCGTGGTTACAGCAACAGTGGTGTAAACAACAATTAAACTCAGAAATCACTGTTAACACTTTTATTTTTACTGTACTTTTAATTCACTAATACGTATTAGTTTATGTTTATCAGTTTAATGCAGTGGCAGTTGTCTCGTATGGCAGGCTGTTAGGATATTTATTTGACGAGTCTGGTCTGAAATGTGACGGATGTTCTTACAGTTTGACATTTGAGTTGACTGTTCTCCTAATCTGGATTAACAAGATTAAAACAAAACTAACTGCTGGAAAATGTTGGCGTCAAACCTAAAAACGTGAATTTCTGAAACACATTAACTTGTTTTTATATTTTTTTATATTTAAATTATGTATTTAATCTGCGGTTTGCTTCATCACACCTATTTTTTAATATTTCTTCAGCTGATTGATTGTTTTGGTTTTTATTCAGATGACTGCGGCCTCATTCAAAAGACGTAGGAAATGGATACTTTGCTATTTTTAGGCCTTTTTGTTTTAAACTGTGGCTCTTAATTTTACTTTGTTTTGGTTTAAATGTCAACTAAAAGATAAAACTGTCATCAAATGAGTCTACTTATTCAAGTTTGCATATTTTTTATGCTTCAATAACCAGAATCTTTTAAAGCTGAAGCAAAATGTAAAATTTCTCTCAAATCTTATGTCAAATCTTTTTTTTTTTACAAACAGCAAAACGTTTGTTCTTCAAATTTTAGTTCCAGTTCGATTCTCAATTAATTTTTTTTTGCCCATCAACTTTATTTAAACTGAATCTTTTTTTCTATTTTACACTTTAATAGGTAAATCAGATGTTTGTAAAATTAAAGTGTCTCCTCTCGGTTTTTACTGATGAAGCCCAAATCGCTCCAAGTTCAGCTCGACATCTGATTTGATTCTCTGAATTTTACTGACGCCTCTGCCTGTAAACCCACAGTGAAACGTTGTAAAGATGGCCGGCGTGGTGCATGCTGGTTTCTTTGAAAGTTCAATGTTTTGGGGTTTTGCTGATTCTGGGCTGCTGTGTGCCTCTGACTTCTCAGTTTGCTGTTGAACTCTTGCAGGAGGCGGGCCTTAGCGGGGTCGCAGGGGAAAAGAGTAAAGCTGATTGGGTAGGGACTCGTCTAATGGTGGATTTATACCTCTGTGGTGTGGGGCAAAAAGTAAAAACATAAAACTAAAGTGTTTGAGAAGCTGCATGAAAGCGGGAGGGGGCTGTGGGTCTTTCTGTGCAAAGTTTGCATGCACCCTCCTGAGAGAGCGCTGGCGTTTGAAGCATGTAAACGAGGACAGGCCCTCCGGTCGGTAAGATGTGGATGCATTTCAAACCTCTTTATCTACTAAAACTCTCCATCACACAGAGGTATAAATCAGCCGTCTTCTTCCAACTAACAGAGAGCAGGGCTGCATGGCTGGCCTCGCTGCATCCATTTATTTATCATTTCAAACACTACAACAGCTTCATTTGGTTATTAATTACTTTATTATCAGCCCTTCTGTTTTGCTTTGTTGAGAAAAAAACACATTTTGACGTATTTCTGCTGCACTTTGGCCAATTTCTTCACATCACCTTCCAAAGAGTCAGACTTTCTTGCAATATTTTAATGTAATCTTAGCTTTTAGTCTTGAATGCATCGTTTCTCTGCACCTGAAAATAAATCTCCTTATAGGAGATGAGCAGCATCTAAAAGTCATTTTGTTTAGAAATAAGGAAGGAAAAGTTCTGGAAAACAGTTTCTGATCCCAAAGATTCAGTGTAGAAATGAGCATCTAGCAACCTAAGCTGAGCTCCAGCACGTTTGGTCAGCTGGTTGTCTTGCTGTATGCCCTGTACAACGGCTGCTGGAAAAGACAAGAGTTTTGTTGTTGACTCCATCCAGAAACCACTTGTTGTGCAGGAGGCTCCACTAATTCTTTTCAAAGATGTACAGTTGTTTAGCAGCGTATCTGTTTTTCACGTGCGAGTGTAAACATTGAGTTGGGGGCGTGGCCAGCAGCAGCTTGACTGAAATCTCATTATCTAAGGAGCTTAAAGTGTCGCCGTTAAAACATTGTGAGAAAGTCTGTCTGAATGAAACGAGGGGGGGCAGGTGACAAGAAAATCCCTTTTCCCACCAAAACAAACAAATCATTTAAAGTGAAAATCCTCTGTGTGTGTGTGTGTGTGTGTGTGTGTGTGTTTAGTGTCTGATGCTGCAGCATAACTCGATATGTTTGGAGAAACCCCCGTCTGAACAGGAAGAGAAGCTCCACACGCGTAGAGGGTTTCTCCTGCAAGTCACAGAACATGCTAGAAACCTCCACACACACACGCCTCCACACACACACGGCAGGAGCTCCATTTGCAGGATGACTTGTTGTAAACCACACAGACGGCGCCGAGCGAGGCGGCGCAGCGTAGGCGGTAGATTCCTCCCCCCACATCCTTCATCTCGGCTCATCGGCAGCAGAAGAGCCTCACGTCTACCCCGACACACACTGACGCTCAGAAACAGCAAAAGAAACGTCAAGTTTGTCTTTTCTGATGTGAAATGAAACAGGATTTTATAAAGACGTCTGCTCTTTTTAACACTGGTGGAAACTGAAGGTTGTGCATGAATCTCAGTTCTAGTGACTGAAGCAGTAGAAGCTTTTGTTTCTCTTTCTTGCTTTAGTTTCTGGTTGCTGGTTGTAGCTTTTAACTTTTCATGTTTGAGTTTTTTGTTTGCATTTCAACATGGAGCAACACTCCAGAAAGTTTCTTTTTTTTTAATAAACTATAAACTGCCTTGCAAATGTACTAATACTCCTGCCGAAAATCAACTTTAGTGTTTTATATTTGGATTTCACGTAACAGACCAACACAGAATGGAAGTGAAAGGAAAACGATGAATTCATTTGACACCTTATCAGTGGCTGTAGTCCATCTGTTCATGCTGATGGTCTGAACCCTGAAGTCATCACACCCGTCAAGGAACACGGTGGCGGCAGCATCATGATGTGGAGGAGTCTTTCTTTAGCAGCAAACTTTAAACTATTTCATTTAGCCGGAGCCATAATGAAATACATAGTTTAAAAAAACTATTTTGTTTAGGTTTTTGCTCACAACAAATTATGATTATTATGAAATTATTTTTTTCTGCTTTGTGTTGGTCTTTCACATTAAATCCCACAAAAAACATTGAAGTTTGTGGTTGGACAGAATATAAATGTTGGGGTTGTTTGGTTGTTTTCGTCATGTTTTAAATCTGTCAGATGTCTGAGTCAAGTTTCCCTCCCACTGTGTCTCAGTTTCACTGCAAAAACACAAAATCTTTCCAAGTATTTTTGGTCTAATTTCTTTGTGCATTTGGGGAAAAAAAACAAAACTAGCTTACAAGGAACTTTTTATCAAGATGGACCAGTTCAGTCAGTAATTCCTTACTGTTGATGAAAAAGTTCTAGTTTCATTGGCAGATTATTGAGCTAATAACATGACATCTTCCCCTTCTTGTAAGTGAAACAATCTGCCAACGGAACTAGAGCTGGGTTGCTAGGTAACGGGCTGGGCTTGGCTGGGGTTGCTAGGTAACGGTGCAGTTCTCTTCGTGAAACAATAGACCTTTTTCACGACAACCGGAAGCTGCATCTGATAGCGCTGGGCTACTTCCTGTTTTATTGGCTGTGTTTCAAGTACTCTAAGAAAAATGTTTCTCCTCCGGTCCTTTTCATCATCCTGACTTAATTTGCCAGCATTTCTTTCACTGATGAGGAGGAAACCGCAGCGGCGAATTCGCCCAACAAACGTGTGAAAGGATCCAAGTTCTTCCACGAAGAATATATCCACAGCTAACAACACATTTTATATGGCAATTATAAAATACAGGTGGGAAAGGAACG
>CAEGAE010021007.1:0-52230 GCA_903067095.1 Girardinus metallicus | reverse complement strand
AATAATAATAATAATAATAATAATAATAATAATAATAATAATAATAATAATAATAATAATAATAATAATAATAATAAATAAACAATAAATTATAGGGCAGCATTTTGTCATGTTTTGTTCGGCCGCTTTATTCTCATCTTTTGAAAAAAGTAAAGTTTGTGTATCATGGACTTCCAAACATAACTCCTCCAGGTGAAGCCGCCCAGACGGTAAACACTAATAACAAGGTTAAAATCACCGAATCATCTAGTACTGTCAGTGTGCGCGCTCCCGTGGCCAGCCTGCAGTTCTCGGAATGCAGAATTCACCGTATCACCTGTGTCGGCGCTGTTCTGGGAGAAGCAAATCGTGACAGACAGGCTAGCTGCGGCGGCGGACTGTAAACATGGCGGCGTGCACAGCTACAGGGCTGTGCCGAGCACCGCTGTACAACTAGTGTGGGAAGCGGAGACACCCCGAAAATGGAGACCGAAGAGGAGCAGCACATAACGACGCTCCTCTGCATGGGTTTCCCAGATCCTGACGTGATACGGAAAGCGCTCCGGCTGGCAAAGAATGACATAAACGAGGCAGTGGCGCTTCTAACGAACGAGAGCCCCGGACTCGGCTATGGATACGAGCCGATGGAGAGTGGGCCTTCCACCGGCTTGGGCTCCGGTGGCGACGGGGAAAACAGCGGGAGGACTGGGACTAGTGGGTTCGATCCCCCTCCAGCATACCACGACGTCGTGGACGGCGAGGTAAGCGCAACACGCATCGGCTTCAGGAGCGAGTGAGGGAACACGGTCGGTTGTAAGTTGAAAGTAGGCTCGCCCATTTAACTAGCTCAACTTAGCGGCTTCAAGGCTACATGCAGCAACCCCTAACGTGAGCTGTCAGGGAGAAAACTGTCCAGTCCCACACAGACAGGACATGCTAGCACTTCATACTGATATAAAACGAGCTCTTGGACAGTATGTTTAGGAACTTTACTGCTAAAGCTTAATGAGAAATTCAAATTTGCAAGCTAGCCTAGCTAGCTAGCTAGTAGCTTTTTTTCTAGCTAAGTTGGAGGGTGAAACCCGCCAGTAATTTTGAGCAGCAGCGAAAGCATCACTTGCACAGATGTTTAAAGGAAGTTCTTTGATTGTCATCTAGACTGTTGAAATGATTTGCATCGTATTATCTGCCTCTAACCAGGAGACTGTCTGACAGCTCGACCACTGTTAACATTTTATTTCCCTCTAACTTGACTTTGAAGCGGTTTCGCAATATCTATAGCAAAGGTGCCATTTTGGTAATAGTTGTATATAGATCCATATGTTCTTATGCTATTGAGTGATCACTCTTATAGAAGCAGCAACTGGTTGCCAGTATAATACTTGCTTAGGGGTCCTAACTCCGTCCAGCCCGCTGTGTTTATGTGCTGTGAAAGCTATTAAATCCTCCGGCCTCTCATAAAGCGCCTGTCAGCATATCACAGTAGGATTGCTTTGACTGACCCCTAAAGCAATACATAGCTGTGTTTCCTCTGCTGCCTGACCTTTGACCTGTTGCTCTGTCAGAAAACCTGTTGTGGAATGAGTATGCTCTTTCAAAGTCTGTGATTTCATAGGTTATGAATCGGCAGCTAAGTGATTCTTACTGTTCAAGCAAAAAGTCTGCTCTATATATTCATTATGACTTAAGATGGATTGATTGATTTTTTTTTATTTTTAGGTCTGCTAATTCTAATATGAAAAAATAATAATAATCTGCAGCAGGATACCCGAGAGTGGTAGTAGTCCAGAATCCATTGTAAAATGAACAAATTGCAAGAATATTCCCATTTATACATTAAATATGACCCTAATTTTAGTACTTCTTTTTATTTTTTTATTAAGCTCAAAAAATGTCTTTTGCTTTCCTATTCCTTAACTAAGTCTGATTTAGCGTCATCACTCCTTTTAAAAATGTTTTTTAAAAATTAAAGTTACTATCACAGTTATTAGAAATTGCCGTTATAACAAATCTGAATTGGGTGAGCCAGTCGAGAATTAACAACTCTGAGTGAGTAAAAAATGTGAAACCAAACTGATCTAAATTGATCCAGATGCCAAAAAATAAAAAATAAATAAATTGTGAAATGGTCCTTTACCTCGCTGGCAAATCAGAAGCTAATTTCAGTATTTTGTTATGTGAAACATACACATAATGAAACGGATGAGTTATAAAACAGCTGCAGGACGAACTATTTAGAAACTATTTAAATCGCTACATTTATCATGTAGCGATTTAAAGCGGCAGGGTGATGCATTAACCACCGGGCACATCAACAACCAAGGACTCTGTGACAACACATACATCTTTCAAAGCACCTCTGGAGCAGAACTTCCTGACAGGAACTCGTCAAAAGTCACTTCCATGTGAAGCTTGAAGATGTGAAACGTTCTGTGCGCGCCGTAACACAAAGGACGAACGCGATTAATTCCCCCTTCTCACAGTTGCCGTGTTCATGTGTTACAGACCGGTGGTTGGTCTGTGGCCTCGTGTGTTGCTCCTAAATATAGTTCTTCCCTCGGCCGCTCCGACACACACACACACACACACACACATTCACGCTGCAATTTTTGCGCAGAGTTCCCAAGAGGGCTGTGGGCGCACGGTAACAGAGTGGGGCAGAGTTACCCGCTCGCCCCAGCACAACCACACACACTCACAGAGCAACGCACACATTTTGCCTTCCACTCTGCTTATGTCTTCAGGTGTTAAAACAACATATAATGGTCATTTCGTTTCTGATTGGGGTGTCATTTGGTGTTCCTGCTCGGAAGTTTCAGATTTTCTTTGCTGTATTTCTGTTGGGTTTTCAACCGAACGTCTCTATTATCCGTGTCTTCCTGCTGTTTTCCACCTCTCATCCATCTGCTCGTTGTATATCTAATTTTCCTAGAAAGGGGAAAGGATGAAACATAATGCATCTCCGGTTGCGTCCTCCTCCCTCCTGCTCCCTGTACTTCTCCTCCTCCCGTTAGACTTAAAGTGCGGCCTATCACCTTACTACCACGTGTTTGGCGGTGTTTGATGCACGCGAGATCACACTGACCGCCAGGCATGGGGCCGGCAAGAGATTCTCGTGAGCGAATATATTCTGGATTCGGAGTTATTAGAGAAATTTAAAAATTAATATAATATGATCACAAGAAAGCAACAACTGGTTCTTGACGCTGTTTCATAGACATGAACAAACACATAGAATGGCCCCCTTAAAGTTGTTTTCAAAAGTTTACTAAGCGGAATATTATTAGTTTTTGCTGTTCTGCTTCTTATAAACTAATGGCATAAAACAGGTTGATTTTATCAGGATTATTTGTCATTGGTTGCTTTAAGCCACTTCGTCCATCAACATTTTTGGTAAGAATCTAACCATAAACTTAGACAGAGATTTTAAAGAGATGCGGCAAAAGCAAATGAGGTGGATTAGCGGTTCTTGCTAACAACTGATGGTGTCATCCAAGACATATTACTGTGAAATATCATCTCTGCTGCCTTGATTCTGACCTGTTAGCTTTTCGTGACAGTCATGTGTCTTGTCACGCAAGTCTTCAGTCAGAGGCCTCTTCAGATTCATTGCAAGACTGACTGCTACTGGAGATCCTTCCTTCGGATCCAGAGCTGGATCCGAAGGAATCCAACTGGAAATGTTAACGATTTTGAACCAGCCTCAGTAACTGTAACATAAAGGTTATGCCTAAGGAGTACACGGAATAATACGTAACCCAGTATCTGGATGTGTGTTCAGATTAGGCAGACTGGACCCAACTGGGTTGTTCTGGATTAATATTTAAACTTGGTGGAGCCCACAGGCAAAATGGGCTGTAATAGTTTTTGCTCATTTATAATGTAGCTGGAGATGAGTTCTGGGGGGGCTCGGTGGGGCGGGCAGGGGTCTGCAGATCACATCAGTTACAGTTCAAACCTTCAGAAAGGGGACGGTTTCTCTCGGATACGACAATGTGTTTTCTGTTCCTGGGCCGCGCAGTTATGTCTGACCTTATGAATATATTGGCCATCTTTTTGAGGTAAATGGTTCAGTTTGTTTGTTAGTTTTTTTTTTTCAGCACGGGCTAAATTGTCTGTTCTTTTTCTGTGGATTTCTCCTTCATTTGCTCAGTTGTGGCAGATTAACATGTCAAGCTCCCTAATTAAATGCGTGAAGATGGAGCAGAGATGAAGGGCAGATGCTACAGAGGCGGTTTGTTTTACCTACGCAGAGAGCTGTTGGGATAGTCGTAAAACAGAAAGGACGAGCTCTGGGAGACGGGAGGGATGATGGTGGGCGGGAGGATAAAGTCACCTTCTGCTTGTTGGTAATAAATTTGCCACGCCCGTCTGTCTGCAGCGAAGCAACGACGAGAACGGGAACTGCTCGGGAGGCAGCATGGAGTTCCCCACCACCAACCTGTACGAGCTGGAGAGCCGGGTCTTCACCGATCACTGGTCCATACCCTACAAGAGAGAGGAGTCCCTGGGCAAGTGCCTCATCGCCTCCACCTGCCTTGCACGGCACGGTAAGAGAATGCGGGTCATCTTATGTCACATTCCTAAACTCAAACCATCATGGTGGTGGGATGGTGTCGTTGGACCACCGGGTGGTTTTTACCACATGCCATTCCTGCGGACGCTTAGTCACATGGCTGATTGCGTATCCGACCAAATATCTTCCTCTTCCGAGTTTAGATTCAGAGCGCTGAACCTCCCTCTCTCGTCAGGTCTGGCGGACGCTGATGAGAACTGCAAGCGGTTTGTGGATCGGTGCATGCCGGAGGCCTTCAAAAAGGTGAGCTTTGAAAGGAACGGAGCGACCGCCGGACCGGATGGGCTGGCCGCTCGTCGACTTACTCTGTCTTCGCGTTTTTACGTCTCGCCAGCTGTTGACCAGCAGCGCCGTACACAAGTGGGGCACGGAGATCCACGAGGGGATCTACAACATGCTGATGTTGCTGGTGGAGCTGGTGGCCGAGAGGGTGAAGCAGGACCCCGTCCCCGTCAACCTGATGGGGGTCCTGACCATGGTGGGCTGTCTCTCTGTGTCCAGTAGATTGTTTTACATGCAGGGAACATCTCTGTCCCACGCCCCTTGAACTTATCACGTTCTAACCACAAACTTCAAAGTGTTATATTGGGGTTTTATACCATAGGTCAACACAAAGTGGTGGGGAAAAATTGTTTTGAAAATATTTTTTAAATACCTGAAAAAAATGTTTTTCTTTATATTGAGCTTCCTCAAAATAAAGAAAATATATTCTGTATATATTTTTTTATATTGAAAAGAAAATATGTTTGTAAAGTTGCACGGTAAAACATGAATAGCAATATTTTGGTTTATTTAAGCCTGTCATTTTTTAGTAATATTGTCACAATGCTATATATGCATTTCTAAGTGTCAGAGCTCCAAAATAAATATCTAGCTTTCAAATTAAATATCTTGCTTGGAAACTAAAAACAAAATTAAGTCTGACCTAAATATGCATTTTCCAAACTAAACATTTAATTTCCAAGCTAAATGCTTAGTTTAGCTTCCTATATATTTAGGTCCAAGCTAAGTATTTAATTTGGTGAATAAATATTCAGTTGGAAAATTAAATGTTTAGTTTGGAAATTAAATATTTAGTTAGTAAAACTAATTATTGTGTTTGCAAACTAAATATTTATTTTCCAACTAACTGTTTAAACCTGAGCTAAATATTTATTTTCCAAACTCAAATGTATTTTCCCAAACTTAATATTTAGATTCTACTTAAATATTTAGTTCAGCTAGCTAAACATCTCCTTAGCAAGCTAAATATTTAGTTTGAAAATGACATTTTTTGTTCGGAAAATAAATGTTTACTTTGAAACTAAATATTTTATTTGTAAACTATAGTAAATATTTAGTCTGAAAACAAAATACATAGCTTGTGAATTAAATAATTAGTTTGGAAATCTGACATTTATAGATGTATGAATAACATGGTTAAAGTATGACTTTGAAAAAATCACCACCCATTTTTTTTTTTCTCTCCATGATGTGCTAAATAAATCAAAAATATTGCTGTTAAATTTTTGCTATGGAGCTGTGGTTGGATGTATGATGTCACCGTAAGGAATCAGCAAGGAGTCTTGTTTGCATTACTACTGTAGTTGCCAAATGTCACCTAACCGTGTCGCGTTTGTTTCTATTGTGAGCAGGCCCTGAACCCCGACAACGAGTACCACTTTAAGAACCGAATGAAGTCATGTCAGAGGAACTGGGCCGAAGTTTTCGGAGACGAGGCCAACATATTTGCAGTCTCTCCCAGCAACACCTACCAGAAAGTAAGGGACGCTCTTCTTTTCTGTCTTCAAGGTTTACCCAGAAGCACCCACATGTGTGCGAAGCTGCCCGAATATTTATATACCAGCTTCCTTATTAGTCTCTGTTTATGGTTCACGGACAGGCAAATTAGTTTTTCATCCTCAGCGATGGGTAGCCGAGCCAATAAGCTCATGAAAACACGCTTGACCGACACACAACAGCTGTAGCAACGCGTCAGTCTGTCAGAGTTTGCGCTGTCATTGTTGAATGAAAGCATGATTTGTTTTCTCTTTCAGGAGCCCCACGGTTGGCTGGTTGATTTAGTGAATCAAGTGAGTGATAAATTGTTCATGTTTATAAATGATAAATGTTTGCAGTACTTTTGCTTCATATCTTTGTTTTTGTATTTTTTCCCCCCGCTTTTTTGTGGTGAAGTTTGGAGAGTTGGGAGGATTCGCTGCCATCCAGACTAAACTCAGCTCAGAGGAGATCGAGATCGCTGTAAGAATATCCCTTCCCTTCATTTCTTTCCATTAGGGCTGGGCGATAAATCGTTTTTATCAATTAATAAAAGTTTTGGTTTTTGAAGATAACATTTTTTCAGGGAAAATCTGAATTTCTTTTTTTTTTCACCAATATACTCACTGGGTTTTTTCCGTAGTTCAGAGTAATGTCAATACAATAAGGCAAGCATGTAACCTCTGTTTTTTTTGGACTTTGAATTCAGGTGTACTCCGCGACAAATTTTAATTTGTTGTAGAAAAAAAAAGCTAAGATTTATTTATTTTTTGGTAAAAAGTAAAGTCATAATGTTACAAGAATACAGTCGTATTAATACAAGAATAAAGTTGTAATAATAGGAGAACGAAGTAGTAATTTTATTAACACTCCAACAAAAAAAATCCAAACTTTTTTTCTCACCAGAGCAAATTTTTTCTTGTTATTTTAAGACATTGTTCTGGAAAACTTTTGTTTTTATTCTGCTAATGTTATGCCTATATGCTTGTGAGTAAACAAAAATTCTCAAATTCCGACCTGGTACTTTTTGAAAATATTTTCTGTTATATATAATTTCATTTTTTATGAAAAAAAAAAAAAAAAGCAAAATAAAGTTTATTAAAGCAGGAAATTATATCTGGTTTGGAAAATGTATTTTTATTATTTTTAAACCATATTGCCCAGCCCTACTTTGCATACTGTAATACCTGAAATAGTAGTTGCACATGTCATGCATGCAGAGTGACATACTTTGATGGAGTCTGTCACAGCATAAAAGGTCACCATGTCTCCCCCCTCCACCCCACCTCTGCTTTCAGCTGCAGGGGGCTGAATGTGCCTCTTCTCCCTCCCTCCCTGTATCGCTCTCTTACTCTGACATCCTCCCGCTCTGCGACGCTTGAAATGCCCTGTTGTTTTACATGTCTCTGAAAGCATCCTTGTGCGGATGCTTCCTTCACCAGAACCTGGCCGGAACCGCAGCAGTTTGCATAGCAATTGACTATCAGACGCTCGGCATGTTAACAAGGCTAACGGCTCAACGCGGACTAATTTGGCACTCTTAAGCAGCGGAGAGAGCTCAGGAGTATCTGCGAGCGTTAGTCATTGCATGCTTAACCTACTCCAAAGACAGGAGAGACTGAAAGATAACGAGAGAAGAGCTCCCTCCTCTTCTGACTCCCAGAGGTGGCTCATTAATCTGTCCGCTTTGAGGAGGAAGTCGAGTGGGATGGAGGGTCGGGGTCATTGAGGAGAAGGAGCTGCTTACATTATAATTACAAAGGACTCCTTTAAAAGGACAACAGAAACCAATCACTATTCTTTTGTGACTAAGCACTGACAGAGTGAATGATATCTAGAAGAAACATCTTTAAATGTTTGGTTTAATCGTCATAAAATGCACAGTATGGTCTTTACTGTGCAACCACATGCTTACAATACATCACTCCTTTAGGAAGCCATAATCTTTTAGGGTGTTTTCACAGCTGTTAGACTCGGTTTGATTGGGGACCAAAATTGCAACACTTGTTACATTTTTAGCTGGTGCAATTCACTTCCACGCCACATTATGTCAAGTGAACCAACAGCCGTGGTGGCGCTGCACCAACAACTACCGAAGAAAACGACACAAAAACCTCCGAAGAAGACACTGAGCGCAACTTCCTTAATGAAATGTCAACAAAAACGGAGTAGCTTCAAATTTAGCGGTTGCAGGATTTTTATTTTGTCTTTGGTAAAAGACCACGAGCCAATTTCCCGCGAGCGTGTTTGTTTTTGGGTTGTATTTACCCAGAATACCCTGCGCAATAGTCCACTTCCGGCTTTTGAAGCGGACTCCGGTCAACTCGGCTTTTATTCTCTCGCGAGAAATGACCGAGTGTTATTTTAGCGTTAGCACATTTACCAAAGACAAAGGAGAAATCCTGCAACCTCAAAAATCTGACGCTAATCCATTCTTGTTTGCGTTTCGTGATGAAGGAAGGAAGTTGCGCTCATGTCTTCTTCAGAGGTTTTGTTGTCGTTTCCTCCAGTGGTTGTTGTTGCAGCGCCACCACAGGCGACGATGTGAACAGTTTTTTTCACGTTTGTTTGACACAGTGCGTCGTAAAAGCGACCCGCACCAACTGAAAATGTAAAAAAAATATGTTGGAATTTAGGTTCCCAATCGAACCGAGTCTACCAGACTACCAGGTGTGAAAACACAAGATAAAAATCCAGTTTGAACTTTAGGCCTTCACATTTATTTGAGGTAAAATATTTGCTGTTTGTGGTTTTTATAAGTGTCTTGCTGAGGATTGAGAAGCACAGATTATGTTGTTGCTGTTATAAAACCTTAAATATAGCATGAGCTAGCTGTACTGCAGGTGGTATTGATGAGTTGATCTGCTTATTGATTTGTGTATGTTTGATATCCCTTTTGTCTCCTTCCACCTGTGTGCTCAGTGTGTATCAGCCCTGGTCCAGCCCCTTGGTGTTTGTGCAGAATATTTAAACTCCAGCCTCGTACAGGTGAGCTAATATGTACTCTGTATTCTCACAATGAATGCCATCACATAGTTGCAACAAAGTTAAAATACTTCTTAGATTTGGATGGTTAAATAAAACTAAATCTTAGAAATATACTCACTCACACATTGTGTGTGGACTATTAGATTTTTCTATTTCTTGTTTTGATTAGTTTATCTCCTGCTAGTGTAAAGTTCTACGTTTTTTTTTTTTTTTTTACTCGTTGCTTAATGTGACCCGTGAATCCCATTTTGATTGCAGTTCTATTTTGATTTGCTGCATCCGCTTGCTCCCTGACCCTGAACACAGATAAACAAAGTCACTTGTTCTTGTTTTTGTGTAGCCCATGCTCGATCCCGTCATCCACAAGACGATCACATACGTGCAGAACTTGGAGGAAAAGGACCTGAAGGACAAGGTAGTGTTTTTACGAACCGTGTTGCATTTGCTGCTGCAACTGCAGTGGGAAAAAGTCACCAAGACAATAATAAACTAAGGTGGTTTCTTAAAAAAAAAATAAAAATCTCACGGATTGGTCAAATCCTTTCTAACCCTAGCGTCTGGTGAGCATCCCTGACCTGCTGTCGGCCATCAAGCTGCTGTGCATGAGGTTCCAGAGGGAACTGGTCGCCGTGGTGGACGACCTGCGGCTGGACACGCTGCTGAGAATGCTCAAAACTCCCCACTTCTCCACCAAAATGAACTCCTTAAAAGAAGTCAGTTTCCTTGGGGTTTGAAGTGCTGAGGCAGCTTGTTTCAGTGCCTTTTTTTTTTTAAGTATTGTATCTAACTTTTTTTTTAATATCTTATCTGGTAGGTGACCAAATTAATAGAAGAAAGTACAGTGTCAAAAACAGTGAAAAACGCCATCGATACAGATAAACTTCTCGACTGGCTCGTGGAGAACTCGGTCCTGTCGATAGCGCTGGAAGGTAAGAGGTTGTGCGTGAAAACCTGTCAGGAATACGACTTAAGCTGTTTTAAACAAGAAGTGTTTTGATGGTTCATGTTTGATTCTTGTTGCTTTAGGTAACATTGATCAGGCTCAGTACTGTGAGAGGATAAAGGGAATCATCGAGCTGCTCGGGAGTAAGCTGTCTTTGGATGAACTCACCAAGATCTGGAGAATACAGGTTAGAAATGACAGTTTTGGTTATTTTTGGTTTACAAGACTTTTGGGAGAGATCTGAAGTAAGTTCTAGAAATGCATTACTCTGGAGTACATGGATGTTTTTTTTTTATCAAGTTTTACAATAAACAATAAGATACGATTAAAGGCCACTCCTAGATATCTTCAGTCATAGTGATGCATCAGAGGATTACGAGGTGTTTAAATAAATCAGAAAAGCTACACAGGTGGTGCGGTCACTTTTATATGGTACCAAATGTGAAGGAAAACATACTATATATATATAATGTCAGTCAATATTAGTTGTCTATATAACAGCAGTATTGTTGGATATCAATATCAGGCCAGGTTTTCATATCGGTGCATTCCTACACATAACTTAACTCTTGAATGATGCTGGAATTCATAAAGACGCCTCTTTCCAAGATAAATAAATGCATATTTTTCTATTTGTGCTTTTTTTTTTCAGGCCGGTCAGTCCTCAACGGTGATAGAGAACATCCACACAATAATCGCTGCTGCTGCCGTGAAGTTCAGCTTCGATCAGCTCACCCACCTCTTCGTCCTCATACAGAAGGTCAGTCCTGATCGCATGTCTTAGACTTAAAAGTGTCTCTTAAGTGTGTCCTTCCTTACAACTGATCCCTTTGTGTGTGTGTGTCTTTTTTGTTTGTTTTGTTTTTTGTTTTTTTTTCATATAGAGCTGGGAGGTGGAGAGCGACCGCGTTCGGCAAAAGCTGCTTAGTTTGATCGGGAGAATAGGCAGAGAAGCTCGCTCGGAAACGACTACAGGAAAGGTGCAGAGAATTTCCCCTGAGTAAGCTGCTGGTGTTTTGTTGAGTCTCAAGCATGTTGTGTTTTTTTTTTTTTTTTTGGTGTTTAGGTGCTAGAGGTGCTGTGGGAGCTGGCTCACCTCCCCACCCTGCCCACCAGTCTGGTTCAGCAGGCCCTGGAGGAACACCTGGGGATCCTCAGCGACGCCTACGCTGTCAAGGAGACCGTGAAACGCAGCTACATCATTAAATGTATCGAAGACATCAAGAAGGTGAGACACGGATGGGAAACGTTCTGCCTTCTGGGTTATTCTACCTCACAGTTTTCTCTATTGTGACGTTTTAAAGTTGGTGTGTCAGTGCTGGTTATGCATTGTTACCTTTTTAACTGTGGTTCACATCCAGACCTTTTGTGTTTTTAAAGACAAAAGATTTTTAAACCTGCAGCATTAAGCAGGAATAGTCACACAGTTGTGTGAATTATTATCACTATTATTGTTATTAGTGATTTGTATGGAAACATGAATCCTTAATGCTGGCTTTGGCTTATAAAGCAATTTGTTAAGGACAGTTTTGACCATATTAAGTTTTAGGGCTGCAACTAACGATTATTTTAGTAATCAGTGATCATTATTATGATCAACTGATTAATCGGGTAAAAAAAAACCCACATTTTTAAAGATTTTTCATTTTATACAATGTTAGAAACACATTAAAACATGAAAATAAACAACTTTTTAAAATAAGAAAGTAACTATTTTATTTTGTGAACTTCAGTAACATATCATTCCTTTACCGTATGCTTGATAATGTTCTGAATCATTTGATTAATAATTTGATAGCAAAATGTGCTTAATAGGGATTTTGTTTACAGGATGTGAACTATCCCACTTGAGTAACTCTGGGTCAAACATTGTACAAGTGTTGTTTTATTATATCTGAATGCAAAATGTTTATATTTTCATACAATTTTGACTTAATGATTGCTCTGAATGTGTTATTATTTTAGTAAACTTCTTTTTTTTACTCTGCATACTCTACAGACGATTAATCAATAACTAAATTAGTCAACAATTATTTCCAGTAATTGATTAAACACGATTTATCCAATTATTTGTTTCAGCCATGTTACATTTGTGAGATTTTAAGGTTGACTCCCAGTTTGCATTGTCAAGATACACTTTGTTTGTGAGGAATAACAACTTATCCCCTCATCACGCTTGATTCTAACAAAACGATTAATGTATTTTACTTAATTTTATAGCAGATCGTAACAGCAGTACTTCTTTCTCGCCTGCAGCTGATTTTGTGCGAACTACAAACTCAGTTTTTTTTGTGTTTTTTTTTCCTTTTCCGACACGCTTCAGCAAACAATCGTCAATTCACCGTAGCTGCATGTTTCAGCTTGATACGGCTCATGTTTTTGTTTGTGTGTGTGTGTGTGTGTTAAACGCCCGACTGTAAATAAAATGTATGTCTCTAGCATCACACTCAGGAGGACGATAAAGACAGCAACACTCAAAGCTCATTTCATATTGGCACTTGGCACAAGAAGAAATCTAACTCACTGGCGAGAGTAAGAGCGTAATCCCATTTAATTTATGTTCCCACTAATCTGGCTGATTCCTGCTGACCGTCCAATCATGGAGAAGGGTTCTTTCAAACAAGGGCTCCTTTGGCCACAGGTTCGATTGTGTTACAGGTGATTGCAGCATGAGGTAATTTAACCAGGTGTGTGCTGATCTTTTGCTCGCTCAACTAAATTTGGCTTTGGCACTTACTAATGATTACACACTTGGGGTTGGTCGGGTTCTGGGTGAGAGCCGTCTGTGTGATTAATCGATTTTTTTTTTTTTCAAGCGGGTGGGTTTTTTGTGGACGTTGGAGGATAAGCGGCACCTTCCTCCATCGTATTAAACCTCTGGTAGACGTGTTTAAAAATGCAAGAGCATTGAAGTTATTTCATCTTTTATTGCAGTACATGTTTTTCACTGGAAAATATAGAGAAGTGTAAAGCTGCACAATAGTGGGAAAGCGTAAAATTACTGCATTATGTTGCATGTATTGTGAGTATAATACCGCTCGAGTCCTGCCTCCTGTCTCACCCACGGCTTTTCTATTGAATTTCTGTGTTGACCAGACCTGACTTACCGTATTTTCTGGACTAGACGTTGCTCCAGAATATAAGTCGCATTAGTAAACAAAAAAAAAAAAAAAATGCAACATTATGAGTCGCTCCTGACTATGAGACACAGGATCAGCCAAGCTATGGAAAAAAAAGTGTGAATTATAGTCCAGAAAATACGGTAATCCTGGAGTCTCTGAAAGACAGACAGAGACAAAACCAAGGTCTTACAGACCCACCACCGTGCTTAACAATGAACCTCTCCACTTTTTTAACGCCAGACTCACCTCAAGTCTTTTCTTGTTCGGAAGCTCAACTGTAGTCTCATTTGACCAAAGCATGTGGTTGCAAGGAAAAGCTTAGCAAACTCCACGTGTTTTAATTTGTGACTGTAGGACAGAAAAAGCTGTCCAGTTGCCATGTACATGGTGTTTGAATTATTTATTTGACAGTGGAGTTTTGGTGGATACTTAATGTCTTGTAACAATCTCTTGACTTCTGAAGATCAAGAGACACCTTCCTTAGTTGAACGTTTTTCTTGTCTTTCCTATTTTGAATAGTATCTAAGAGAAAACAGCCTCTGCGAAATGTCAGGTTTTTTTCCCCACGCAGAAACTTGCCGTCGGTGATTAGTTGTTAAAGTATTTTTAGACTTCTTGAGTTGCCACATAGTGAAGCAGTAGTTAGTTAGCTCTGACGTTTATTTCTTAATTTGGAATTTTTCTGCTTTTCATTCAATAAACGCATTGAGATTAAAGGTGAGAGGCGACTAAATTCTTCACAGTGAGACAATGCTGCTGCAATAAAAGCTGAATCTACATGCTTACTTTGGGTGGCAGTAACTGTGGCGGATACTTTATGCTCATTCAAAAAGTAATTAAATCAGAACCACCGATGCCCTACAGAAGCATCTTGACCTAAAGTTTGGAAAAACTGATTTAAATCTTAGTGCTCTGATTTCTATTGTATTTTTTTTAAATTATTTTACAAATTTCAAAGGTGGCAAGTCCGACCTAAAGCACAGACAGAAAATGAAACGTGATTGTGGCCGCCGGGATTTTCATAGTTGGTGCCCGATGTTCTGCATGTGTGTTTACAGGCTTCTCAGCAGAGCACTCCTCAAACGGTCTGGGTCGTCCCCGCTCTGCGGCAGCTGCACGAAATCACCCGCTCCTTCATCAAACAGACGTACCAGAAACAAGACAAGGTACCGTAGCGCAGCACCACCTCACCCGCGTCGCGCCGTGAGGTGGCGCCGTTGTGACCGCTCTCTGCCTCGCCACAGAGCATCATCCAGGACCTGAAGAAGAACTTCGAGATTGTCAAGCTGATCACGGGATCTCTCGTGTGCTGCCACCGACTCGCCGTGACCGCGTCGGGAAACAACGGCCTGTCCGCTTCGACCCTGGTGGACGGCAGATACACCTACCAGGAGGTCAGCGTTGGGTTTTATTTGGCTTTTCAGCTCGTAAAACTTTCTGAAAACGTATTCTTAATTTTTTCAAAATGTGTGTCCAGTATCTGGACAGCCACCTGCGGTTCCTGGCGTTCTTCCTTCAGGAGGCCAGCCTGTACCTGGTCTGGAACAGAGCCAAGGAGCTCTGGGAGTGCCTGGTCTCGGGTCCGGATGTTTGTGAACTTGACCGTGAGGTATGAAGCAGGGAAACCTTGTGCTCATATGTTTGTCATGTCAGGCGCCTGTTTTATTTAGTTTTTTTTCCTTTGCTCAGTATTTGTTCTGGAGGAATGCTGTAAAACATTACCCATTTACTCGCTCGCTTCTCCTTCATAAGGCAAAGGAAATGGATCAGAAAAGCGTTTATTGCAAATGTAGACTAAATATTTATACAGAGATGCATGAAAATTCCTCTACAGGTCTGAAAAATCAGGATGCCCGGAGATCCTTAAAAACTGTTAAATTCATGTATCTAAAATTAAGGCCTTAAATGTCTAAAATTCTTTATAAGGCGTTAAATAAGTTAATAAAAAAATCTTAAATTTTCTTATGGCTGGACTATTTTAACGTATGCTCTATGTATTATTTCTCATGTGACTTTTCACATGCAGACGTCTTCATGGCATTCTGTGACTCACCGCTAGCTGTTGTTGGCTACAAGTGTATGTAACTAACAAGTGTTAGCTTCACTTGTTTTGCACACATAGAGATATAAGTCTGAAATTCCATTCACGACGGTCTTAAAAAGTCTTAAATTTGAGTTGGTGAAACCATGAAAATAAAATCTCAAAAGATAGATTTTTTTTTTTTAATGGATACTGTGTGGAAAATCTGCTGTAGACATCATATCATTATTATTATTTTTTTTTATTACGTCCAGTTGTGTTTTGAGTGGTTCACCAAAGGACAGCATGACCTGGAGAGCGATGTTCAGCAGCAGCTCTTCAAGGAGAAGATTTTGAAACTGGAGCCCTATGAGATCACCATGAACGGTGAGAGGCTCAACAGCGACCCCTACAGCTCTGAAACACCCACGGCAGGAAGCTGACCTGTCTGTGTCTCGTTCCAGGGTTCGGCCTGTTTAAGACCTTCTTTGAGAACGTGAATCTGTGTGACCATCGTCTGAAGCGCCAGGGAACCCAGCTGGTCAGTCCTCACTTGGTTTTTTCCTCTTCTGTTAAGTGAAGTCTAATTATGATATTCATTAATATTTATTGTATAATTTCTTCTAAAAAAAAAAAAAAAAGTGTGTGGAGCGCCTCGACCTGGCAGGGATGGATTTTATTTGGCGCATCGCCATGGAAACGCCTGACGAAGAGATAGCCAACGAAGCGATCCAACTGATAATCACTTACAGCTATACCAACCTCAATCCAAAAATGAAGAAGGTCAGTGTGTCTTCTGCTTTTTCTGTCAGTATAAACTGAACATCTGTCTGCTGGCTAGACAGATGTCCTAAAATAGGCATGTTGAAAATAAGACAAAGATTGGAAATTGATTTTAACTTAAATCTCATCTCTTATAAACTTTTTCACCTTCCAGGATTCTGTCTCTTTGCACAAGAAGTTCATTGCTGATTGTTACAAGCGGCTAGAGGTAAGCCCTGAAAATCGTAACAAGGTTTGATTTTAGAATCGTTAGAAATCAAAACCCAACGGAACATTTCTACTTTTTCTTGTTTTGTTTTTTTTTGTTTTTTTTTACCCCAGGCCGCAAGCTCAGCCCTGGGCGGGCCCACTCTAACCCATGCTGTTACCAAGGCAACAAAGATGCTGACGGCCACTGCCATGCCAACGGTAGCCACGTCTGTACAATCACCTTCCAGGTACAGAGGGGGGTTTGGGTAAGAGCAGAGTTACTTAACCTATTAAACATCAATCTTTTTCTTTTGTTGTTTTATGTGATGATAAAATGAAGCTACTGTTTTATACATTAGATACTCGTTTACGTGTTACTGAGCTGTTTCTGTGTATGTTGTCTCCTAGATCCACAAAGCTGGTGATAATCGAAAGACTGCTGTTATTGGCTGAACGCTACGTCATCACTATAGAGGTACGCTAGGAAGCCTAAATGTGTTGCAGCAAAGGAGCTTTCTTTTTTGTTTGTTTGTTTGAGATTTCAACATTTGTCTTTGTTTTCTACATTCTGTTTCTTTGACAATGATAACTGCTCTAACTTTGCTAATTGCTAATATAAGATGCAAAAGCCTGTTTTGGTTTTAATTTTAAAATTGTAAAGCTCTCCATTTTTTTGTGCGTGGAGAAATCGACCACGTTGTCCGATTGGTGCATCTCTTAAACACTTGAACGCTTAAGATTAAAATTATGATCCGCGATTTTAGTTGGTCTGTGTTTGGGAAAACGATTCGTTTTGAACTCTAACCGGATATTTTCTGTTTCTTTGTAGGACATGTACTCGTTTCCTCGCACCATTCTACCTCACGGGGCGTCTTTCAACGGACACCCCGTCACTCTTCACATCACCTACGAGTCAACCAAAGACACTTTCACTCTAGAGGTATTCCCGGGAGGGGGAACAACCTCCAATTTTTGCCATGAAATTTGTCTCTTCTTCCACGACTGAGCGTGTGCCGTGTTTCCCCGCAGACTCACAGTAACGAGACGATAGGAAGCATCCGCTGGAAGATCTCCGAACACTTGAGCTGTCCGGTGGATAACGTCCAGATTTTTGCCAATGATAGCGTGGTAGGCGTTACTCGTTGCGCTCGCCTGGTCTTCACCGTGTTTGCGCGTTGCGTGTTTGTTGACTTTCTTCTTCTCTCTGGCCATTAGCTGACCATGAACCGAGACCAGAAGCTGCTCTCGCAGCTCGGCTTCAGCGACGAGCAGAGCCTGACGGTGAAGAGCTCCGGCACTGGGACTCCTTCAGGAAGCTCGGAGTCGTCGGCCTCGGCCTCCAGCAGTTCCAGCTCTGCCGTCTTCAACTCGGCCTACGCCTTGGAGCAGGTGAATACACGAACGCTCTCCCTACACACACACACACACACACTCACTGAGGAGAACATCTCTGATGCGTCTTCTTTTATCATCAGGAGAAGTCCCTCCCTGGGGTGGTGATGGCTTTAGTGTGCAATGTGTTTGAGATGCTTTACCAGCTGGCTAACCTTGATGAGCCAAGGTGAGATGATTATTATTACCAGAGTTATCGTCAACAACAAAATAACCCACATCAGCTGTTTCCTTAATCTTTTATCTCTTAGGAAACATTTTTTTACACAAATATTACACAGTAGCTTAAAGTCACAATGTTTTCACCATATAAATTTAGAACAGGGTCATAAGAAATTTACCCAGACTTTACAAAGCAACATCATCCCATTAAAAATAGGAGCAAGAGGTGGCAGCAAATTCACCTTTAAGAAGAATACATCTGATAATGCATTATGTTTAGTAGGTAATATATTGATAATGGCATAATAATGCAAGTTATGGAAACAGAAAGTCGAGTCTCCGTGGTTTAATTCAGATGCAGTTTTTCGCGTTTAGTTGTTATTTTTCCTTTTCAACTTGTAGGATCATCCTCCGTGTGAGGAAGCTGCTGCTGCTAATTCCAACAGACCCCGAAGTGCAGGACGCACTCGACAACTTCGTTCCCAAAGAATCCAGCGTCTGGAGCCACCAGGTACCTGAGGGCGTCTGATCAGATCTGATCATCACACCTATGAAGATCTCTACTCTAGTTTTTGTCTCTTATGTTGCAGAAAACCCTGTTCACCCTCGGCCAGGGCTCAGGCTCTCGCTCTCCGTCCGTAACGCCCAAACAGCAGCATCAGCCCAGCGCCGCGTCCATCTTGGAGTCGCTTTTTCGATCCTCTGCACCCGGCATGTCCACCTTCAGAGTGCTTTACAATCTGGAGGTACACGGGCATCTCCCCCTTTTACCGAACCTGAGTTCAAGAGTTCAAACCTGGGGTTGCCTCATCGTTTCGTCGTCTGCGTGTGTTTAGGTGTTGAGTTCGAAGCTGATGCCGACGTCAGACGATGAAATGGCCAAAACCAGCAGCAAGTCCTTCTGTGAAAACTTCCTCAAAGCAGGAGGCCTCAGGTAAAACAAACTACTGCGGCCGTCAGTCAGGCTGCGTTATATTCCGTCACCGTGTTTTTGCCGTTTTCGGTCCTGACGGCGGCGTTTCCGTGCTTTGCCTGCAGTCTGGTGGTGAACGTCATGCAGAGAGACTCCATCCCATCCGAAGTGGACTACGAGACCCGACAAGGAGTCAACTCCATCTGCCTACAGCTGGCCAGGTGAAGGGAACCTGTCGGAAAATATTTTTCACACAGGCACAGCACATCAAAACCCATTTTGTCAGGGTTTCAACCTTTTTCATGTCATTTTTTTCCCCTTCTTCACTTTTTTTTTTTTTTTTAGCAAAGTTCTTGAAATTGACAGAGTAGATAGACATTTTTGTCATATTTGCTTAATCTCACAACATAGTGCACAAAGGTTAAATTGAGAGAAAATGAACATGTTTTTTTTAAGCAAATTTCAGCTCAGATTAAATTATGATCATCTGTAAACAACAATATTTAAGTTTTAACTCAGGATTCTTAATGGCATGTAGAGCTAAACTTTGACTACGTCACTGTAAAACAATGAAATGCTTTGATCTAAACCATTCCATGGTGTCTTCGCTAATCAGTTAACCAAGTTTATTTGTGTAAGAAACAAAGTAATTGAAAGTGCTTCACATCATAAAAACTCAAAAATAAAACGTTATAAAGACACCACACAGTCACTAATTGAAGAAACCACTAACACACATTATATTTTGTCAAGTTACATCATCAAAATCCTCAATACACGTCAAATATGTTGGTCAATGTTCCATTTATTATGGTTGAAAAGCAGCTGGGTTTTTACCTTGATTTAAAGGAACTCAATGTTTCGACTGTTTTGCAGTTTTCTGGAAGTTTGTTCCAGATTTGTGGTGCGTAGAAGCTGAATACTGCTTCGCCATGTTGGGTTCTGGAGCTACAGAACCAGAAGATCCCATATGTCTCAGGTCTTTAGTTGTGTGTGCAGAGGTTTTCTGCAGCGTCGACTCTATTTATCTCCCTCCAATATCCAGCAACTCTGACCGGCTCTTGTTTCCTGTTGAAAAGTGGCAGTTCTTTTTATATGTGTGTTTTTATATTTGCTTTCTCACCCATGACATTCTGCATGGAGGCCAAAAATTTTCCATTCGAGACTTCTTATGGGTCTTCTGCAACAATGGCTGTCATCCCACTCCTCCATAAATCCGGCGTTTTATGGAGGAGTGTAAAACCGCTAGTTGTCAACATATTTTCCCACCCTAGCTGTAGATCTCTGCACCTCCTCCAGAGTTACCAACACTAGTTCTCTTATTAAATTATCTTTTTTTCTTTATTTTTTTTGGCCAGTCTGTCAATTTGAGTAAAAAGCTTTTCCTGGATGGTGCCGTACGTTTTCCATTTTTTTGGATTTATGCTTTAGTTCTTCTCTACAGCTTTATCCCTGTTGGTCAAACACATAGAGATAAAACAGACTGAAGGCTTTGGTTGTAACATTGGACTGTGATTATTCTGACGATTAATCATTCGATCAGATTTAAAAAATCAGCACATTGTGCAGATTTTCAATTTAACACTTAAGCCTCTTTTTTTTTTTTTTACACAATATTAGAGACGCATTAAAAGATGCAAATAATTCAATTGCTTGAGTTTTTTTTCCCATGACCTAAAATGCATTGTATTTGTGAACGCTTGATCATTTGTATCAAAGAATGCATCTGCAGCTATAAAACATACTGTACTCATCTGTTTATTTTTTTAGATTAATAATTAAATCGCAAAAGGTGTTTGTTTTTTGTTTTTTTTGGCTTGTTTTTACAGAATTTGAACCAGGAGAAGTTAACATTCCTGACTGTGTTGTTCTTTAAGCAAATAGCTTTTTTATTAAGAGTTTGTATATTCCAGTTAATGATTAATTGATTACTAAATTAGTTGGTGATTATTTCAGTAATTGATAAATCACCATTAATTTGATTAATCGTTTCAAATTAATGGTGCCTAAGCGTGCCTCCAACAACACTGCTGACATGCTGTAAATAAAATGCTGCATCCTTACCCATCTTAACTTCGTGGCGTCACTTTCTGGCTAAACCATCAGATTTATTTTATTTTTTTTGCAGGTTCCTCCTGGTTGGTCAGAGTATGCCTATGGCCCTGGACGATGACGTCATCAGGGACGGCGATGCGCTGTCGTCCCGGCCGTTCCGTAACGCGGGGCGGACGGGTCGGCAGCTGTCGCTCTGCGGGACCCCAGAGAAGTCCTCCTACCGGCAGATGTCTCTGTCCGAGCGCTCGTCCATACGGGTGGAGGAGATCATTCCTGCCGCTCGCGTTGCCATTCAGGTGCTGGACTGACATCTTTCCCCGTGGAAAAAAAAACAAACATATGTTGTTGCACAGAATGCGGTTTTCTTCAAGTCCACTTTTCTCGATGCTTGTCTAGACAATGGAAGTCGGGGACTTCACCTCCACCGTAGCCTGTTTCATGCGTCTCACCTGGGCTGCCGCCGCGGGCCGACTGGACCTCGTTGGCAGCCAGCAGCCAATCAGAGAAACCCACAGCTCGCTGCTGCCGCAGGGAGTCCGCACCAGAGTCAGCAGCACTGGTGGGAAGGAAAACTATAAAAAGAAACATGCCTAAGTAAGTCTGATAAGCACGATTTGTGATATTGTTGCTCATGCTTCTGCAGGGAGCAACTGCAGCTCCAGCAGCGAAGGCGAGGCCACCCCGACGGCGCTGCATGCTGGGATATGCGTCCGACAGCAAAGCGTCTCCATCAAGGACGCCATCATCGCCCGCGAGGCTCTGTCGCTACTGGTTACCTGTCTGCAGCTACGCTGCCAGCAGATGTGTAAGAGGCTTCAGTGCATTATCTCAGTCCCTCCTTGAAGATGCGATCGTAGCTATTAATGCAAGTTCACTTTGAGTATTCGTAAATGCTGCAATTTTCACAGACTCCATTGCAACTCCGACCAATCACCTCAATGTTTTCTGTTTCCTTTTTTCCTGACCAATCACTGCAGCTCCGTCAATTCTGACCAATCCTCTTAGCCTCCTTCTACTTTTACTTCCTGTTTTATGACATTGTTTGAAAGCCGATCCTGCAAGAAGGTTTGCAAAAACCACTTTGAGAAGTTTGCATCATCCTGGACGGACTGAGTTGTGATGCTGCAGGCTTTGGCAGCTTTAAAAGAGACTTTACACGCTGTGCTTTTTCTCTCTCTACAGCTTCCTTTTACACCCTCCCCTCTGTCAGCGATTTCATTATCGATATTCTGCTGGGCTCTCCTAGTGCAGAGGTAAACCGCGCTCTGAAGAAACGTCAAAGAAAACAAACAAATAAATCGTCTCTGCGCCATCACCGAGATTATAAAAGTTCTGCTTCCTCCTCCTTTCAGATCCGCCGCGTGGCCTGCGATCAGCTGTACACGCTGAGTCAGTCCGACACTTCGGCCTTCCCTGAAGTCCAGAAACCCAACCTGTTCCTGCTCTCGGTCATCCTGACCGCCCAGCTGCCGCTATGGAGCCCCACGTCTGTCATGAGAGGCGTCAACCAGAGGTACCAAAGCAAGAAAGACGGACAGGACCTCAGAACATTGTAGACGTTTAAGGCAGGGCTACAACCAGTGATTATTTTAGTTATTAATTAATCTATTATTATTATTCTGACAAATAAAAGGATGGTAACACACATTCTGCACATATTCTTATTTAAGCCTTTTTATACGTAATGTTAAATACATTAAAAGATGCGAATAAGTAATTCAATTCCTTTTTTAGATAAGAAAATAAACATTTTATTGCCTGAAATGTAAGACCTGATCTTTTGTAGCAAAGGATGCAACAAAGAAACAATCAAAACAGTGCAGAGCCGATCTGTTGATTATTTTTATGAATTAACCAATAATAGGACAGCAAAAGTAGGAGATTTTTTTTTATATATTATTTGAACCGGGTGAAGCTAAAATTCCCACTTGAGTTTTGCGTAGAACATATTTAAAGACAAATGTTTTTGTTTTTTTTATCTTAAATTCAAAATGTTTTTATTTTTTGTACATTTTTGGCCTAATTGCTCTTCTGAGCATGCTGCTCTTTCAGTAACTGGCCTTTTTTTGCGTATACTGTTGACTATTAATCAAATACTAAATTAGTTTTGATCTCTTAAAAAATCGATTAATCATGTTGACTCCTTTTCCTCAGGTTACTCTCCCAGTGCACTGAATATTTTGACCTGAGATGCCAGCTTCTGGATGACCTTACCTGTAAGTGACGTCCATTAGACAAAAAAAAAAAAAGTTTCTGTGTTTTGTTTTTTACCAGATGAAAGAATTTCTGATTGAAATCTTCCCTACTTGCTTATCAAAGATTTGTTCTCTCTCCCCATCTGCCTCAGCCTCAGAGATGGAGGTGGTGAAAGTGAGCGCGGCCAACATGCTGGAGGACGAGATTTCTTGGCTCGACAACTTTGAGCCCAGCTGGAGCTCGGAGATGGAGACCAGCGAGGCAGACAACATCCTGCTGGCAGGACACCTCCGGCTCATCAAGACCTTGCTCTCTCTGTGCGGAAATGAGAAAGAACACCTCGGTTAGTGGGCTTCGTGCCCCAGCGATGCTCGTCTGCAGTTCAGTGTTTGCTTTTTTAAAATCATAACAAGGTGGCGATTTGGAACTCTTCCTCTCCAGGTCCATCTCTGATCCAGCAGCTGCTCGATGACTTCCTGTTTCGAGCGTCTCGTATCATCATCAACAGCTCCAACCCGACGCCCTCTCCAGCCCCGAGCCACGACTTCCACCCCAAGTATGAAATTTAGTTAGATTTCTCCCTTCTTCTTTTTTTTTTTTTTTTTTTTTTTGACTGACAAAAAAAAAGGAAAAATTAGAGTAAAAGAATCTTCTTTTGTTATAGACTAACCCTTTCATTTCACATCGATATAAAGATTTGTTTTGAATTTTCCAATAATCGGCTCTGATTGGTGATTGTCTGAACTTTTATTAAATGAAAATTACGAACTTCCACCATCTCCATCCAGCCTGAAAACAAATCTACCAATCGGATGTGTTCCAATAAAAATCTGACAGTAATACCTCAGCACATTACTTTGAGGTATAATTAGGGTCAACTTATGTTATTTTTTTTTACGGGTGTTCAAACCCCTAACTCTGTCAAAACCCCTGCAGCAGCTGTTTGTCTCTATTAGCTTTCAGCAGTCCTCAGAAAAAGCACCAGAAGTTAAGATTAGCAGGTAAAAACTAACAAAGAAAAGAAAGAAATGTGCATTGAAAGCCTGTTTGCTGGTATTAGCAGTACTTTAGTTCAGGCATTACAGAAGTGATACACTTGATTAAGTTGTTAATCTAAGCCTTTGGGTTGAAATTTCTTTTTCTTTTTTTTTTCAATGAAATCACAAGTTTCGCCACTAGTTGGCAGCAGAGCTCCTTTTGGGCTGTAATCAGAGAAATCACACAGCCCCAAACAAATCACCATGTACTTCACACTTCACACATTTTATTTTATAGAATGCAGACTGTTATTGTGGACTGTTGTTATGACAAAAATGGCATAAAAATATAAAAAGGCAAAAAAATCAAGTGCAAACGTGCAGCAAATGGGGAAACGAGCTGCAAATACGTGAGGAAAAAAAAACAAAGGCAACAGAAAAGCGATGCAAACAAATAAAATGCTGCAATAACAGAAAACGGAAGCACAAACGATCACACATCCACTAAAGAAATGCTATTTAATTGCATTTTAGGCAATAACATTTTCTCATTTAAAAATTAAATTTAATTATTTGCTCATTTGCATTTCTTATGTATTTCTAATATCGTATAAGAAAAAACTAATGTTGAGAAACTAATTAGTTTTTTGTTTTTTTTATCCAATTAATTGATAGAATTACCAATTTCTAAGATATGTGTTAGTTGCAGGCAGCGCTACTGAGAATCAGCAGTAAAACTAAAAGATGTGTGTGTGTGTGTGTGTGAGATCAGGTGCAGCACTGCCAGCAGCAGACTGGCAGCCTACGAGGTCCTGGTGATGCTGGCGGACAGCTCGCTCTCCAACCTGCGGCTCATCACCAGAGAGCTCCTGTCCATGCACCACCAGTCAGATCCGTCGCTCTGCAAGGAGTTTGACGTAAGATGGCGGCTCAAAACACATTCGGGGAAGGGAAGGAGGTTAATATTTGCTTATATTCATCTTGTAACTCGCATCTCTCGCCAGCATTTACCTCCCGTGGAGAGCCGGTCGGTCTCGGGTTTTGTCGGGCTGAAAAACGGCGGCGCCACGTGTTACATGAACGCCGTGTTCCAGCAGCTCTACATGCAGCCCGGCCTGCCCGAGGTACGTTGGTCCTTCTTCCTCTGCCGTTTTAAATGCCACTCCAGCACAGCCAAGTTCATTTCAAACCGTGACCCGTGTTTGCTTTGCATTGAAGGCTTTCCTGTCCATTGAGGATGACACAGACCAGCCTGAGGAAAGCGTCTTCTACCAGGTCCAGTCGCTGTTTGGCCACCTGATGGAGAGCAAGCTGCAGTACTACGTGCCAGAGAACTTCTGGAAGGTAACATTTAAGCCGAAGATCGGGTTTTCCACTCTTAGCGGCACACGCTGACGTCCAAACCTGTTGCAGATCTTCAAGATGTGGAACAAGGAGCTGTACGTCAGAGAGCAGCAGGACGCCTACGAGTTTTTCACCAGCCTGGTGGACCAGCTCGACGAACATCTCAAGGTACTCCACATGCAGCATCAGAACTCGACAGAAAATCCAGCAAAAAAAACAAACAAACTAGAAAGTATTCACGTTTTGAACAACCTAACTTTCAAAGTGTCTTTCCTCCAGAAAATGGGCCGGGAGCAAATCTTCAAAAACACATTTCAGGGAATTTATTCCGACCAGAAGATTTGTAAAGATTGTCCGCACAGGTTGGAGACGCAATCTCTACCTTTACAAGACTTTTATTTTTATTTTTTATTTATTTTGGTGCTTGAGATGTTTGCCAATGTTTCCTTCCGCAGATATGAGCGTGAGGAGACGTTCATGGCCTTGAACCTCGGCGTGACTTCGTGTCAGAGTTTGGAGATTTCGTTAGACCAGTTTGTCAGAGGAGAGGTGCTTGAGGGCAGCAACGCGTACTACTGTGAAAAGTGCAAGGAGAAGGTTGGTGTTTTGCCCGGACCTCATTGACTCTGCAGTATTTTTAGACTCTGAAAGGTTTGTGTGTGTGTGTTACTTGTCTGCACAGAGAACCACAGTGAAGAGGACATGCATCAAATCTCTACCCAGCGTTCTCTGTATCCACCTCATGCGATTCGGCTTCGACTGGGAAAGCGGGCGATCCATAAAATACGACGAGCAGATCAGGGTAAGAAGACCTTTTTGTTTTTTACTTTAAAAAGGCGTCTTAGAATTTAAAAAAAAACTTTTCTTATTTTGATTTTAGCACCGTAAATCTTGAACTTGAAATTTTTGCGTCCTTAAAACGTCTTGCATTCATGTATATTAAAAATGATAATCACAGATCTTAAATTTTGTCGTGGTAAGATTATGTAATCTTGTTTCTTTTTCTGTCTGGCAAAAGTTTGAGTCACCCACAGACGTTTCATTGCATTCTGTGACTTAATGTTGTTGAGACTACCGCTAATTAGCTGCTAATATCCCATGGTAGCTGGCTAACTTCTTTTTGCATCTGTCATGGATAAGTGCAGATTTATTGCCACCGGCTCGCTTCTGTTGCCAGCCCATGCAATGCTAAGTGCATTCTGTGCAAAAAACCTGGAACTACGGGGGTTAAGCCTGTAGTGTGAGAAGAACAAATCTGCTGCCAGTAGTGACAAGCAGACCGCAGAAATATCACGGTTTTGTGCCTGTGGCGTGGCTACGGCTTCCCAGATAACTGTCAGTGCTGCTACTACTGGCACTGATCTAAAAGCAGCTTTTTGTGCGACACAAACTCTGAAGTCAGAGATCTGACGCCTGTTAAACACAACAGTCAAGCACCCGTTGAAGAATTTTATTTCAACAAAGTTGTCACGATGGAGAGAAATACAGCTAGAGGAGGAGAAAAGGAGAAGGAAGAATATTAAAAGCAATTGGAACGAATGTCGCCGCCTAAATATCTCCGTCTTCAATTTCATTCATGGTGGTCTTCAAAAGTCTTAAATTTGAGCTGATGAAAGCTGCAGAAGCCCTGCTGCTCTGTGACCTGGCTGTGTGTGCCTTCCAGTTCCCCTGGGTGCTGAACATGGAGCCATACACCGTGTCCGGAATGGCCCGGCAGGACTGCAGCGGGGACGGGGCCGAGGGACGAGGCGACGGCTCCTCGGGAGGATCCCCCAGAAAGAAAGTTACAATTTCAGAGAACTACGAACTCGTGGGCGTTGTGGTCCACAGTGGCCAAGCGCACGCAGGACACTACTACTCCTTCATAAAAGACAGACGGTAAGGCTCTGGTTGTGGCAGAGTTCAGAACCGTCTGCGTTCATGTGGGCTGCTTTAGGTTGTAAACCCTCTCCAGATGTTTGGCTCTGGAAGAACAGAATGCTGATTGGGGTAGTGGATTATAATGAGGCCACAGATGGCTGAGGATTAAATGCAGATCCTATTAAACATGAGTTTGTCTTAAGCTTTATGTCTCGTAATGGCTTTTTCCATAAAACGAAGAAAGAGTAAAAACATTTAGCCAGAAACGACAAGTTTCTGCTAAAAAATATATGTGGGCTGCATGACGGGAGGAAAACATGTCATTGTGTTAAAACATTGTGTTGACATTGTGTTAAAACCATGTCAATAGTATCTACGCGTATCAATAGCAATATAAAAAATAATAAATATATATAGCTTTATGCATTAAGTAATATAGTTGAAGTATAATCAAATGCAGTATTTTGATTAGAAATATTTCAGCGCAAAAAAAGACATTGTGATTATTTATTTTTGCTTGTTTCTTGCAGCGGAAACGCTCGTGGGCGCTGGTATAAATTCAACGACAACGTAGTGGAGGAGTTTGATATGAACGACGAGACTCTGGAGTACGAGTGTTTTGGCGGAGAGTATCGCCCCAAGGTTTACGACCAGTGTAAGTTTCTGCTGATCCTTTTCATTTGTTTTTTTGTTGTTGTTTTTTTTTCAGTAGAATGTCTTATGACGATAAATAATTGAGGAAACCTGATTTTCAGCCAACCCGTACCCCGATGTGCGAAGGAGGTACTGGAACGCCTACATGCTGTTTTACCAGAAGATCAGCGACCAGAACTCGCCTGCCCTGCCGAAGAAAAGCAGGGTCAGCATCATGAGGCAGGAGGCCGAGGATCTTTCCCTGTGAGTCGTCGCCATGGTTTCTCCAGTCGCTGTTGTTGTCGTAGCATTAGTCAACATTAGCTGCTCTGCGGTGCAGCAGTGGGCAGTGTTATGGAGCTGTGAGGAAATGGTTGACGTTGACTCATTTTTCCTAATTTTATAATGCTGCGACCGCAAGTTAAAAAACAAAGCATCTAAACTTGATGCTGCCATCACCATGTTTCATAATGAGAGATGTTTGTTGAGATTAAAGTGCACACAGATGGATGTGAAGGCAACTTGTTACACCGTATTTTATTTAGAGGTGCCAGAGTAATTCGCACAAGAGTTTTCGGTTTAAAATCAGCAAAATGTTCAAAGGTAGATGTGACTTTGAAGTTAAAATTGTATTTCCATCGAGGGTATCAAAAATTTTCTGCTTGTCTCACAGATATAAAGCTGCTTAAAACTGCAAAAAAAAATTTCATGCACGGTAACTGTTACAGAAACATCAAATAAAGATTAGACAGAATAGAGGGGAAACGATTAATCAGATTAATCACAATGAATTGCGATTAATCAATTTTTGAAATAATAATTAGCAACTGATTAATCGTGAACTATGATATTCAGACTTTGAAAAAAAACATTTGTAATCAAGTAATTAAGCCAAAACTGAAAAAAAAAATAAATTTAATTTAATTCAAGATAAAAAAAACAAAACCTTCTTTGTCAATAAATCAATTTTTTTGGAGAACTCTTCAGACGGCCGCTTTGGTTTCACCAGCTTCAAATTTTGTAAAATAAAAACAGATAAAACATGTTTCTGTCCAGTTATTAATCAGTTAATCCAAAAAATAATCAGCAGATCAGCTCTATACTGTATTGACGCAGTAAGCAGAAAGTGCTGAACTTTTCACATGTGGTTGTTTGAAGTATTTTTTTAGCTGCAGATGCGTCCTCTGCTACAATTTATCTAGAAAATAAAATATTTGTTTTCTTCTTCAAAAAAGGAATGAAATTATTTATTTGGATTTTTAATGCATTTCTACTATTGTATAAAATTAGCTTATGTGGCAAAATGAAATGAAAAATGTGCCCTTTCTTTTCTTTTTTTTTAAATCTAATCAATCATCAAGAGTGTTCGATTGCTAAAATAATTGTTTGCTGCGGCCCGAGACTCAAACGGCTTTTTTAATGCTGCATTGTTGCCAGGTCTGCCCCATCCTCCCCCGACGTCTCCCCACAGTCCTCTCCTCGGCCCCCGAGGGCCAACAACGACCGCCTCACCCTCCTCACGCGCCTGGTCCGCAAGGGCGAGAAGAAGGGCCTCTTCGTGGAGAAGATGCCCGCCAGCATCTTTCAGGTGAAACGCCTCAGCCTGACAGGTCAGTCAGTAAGGACGTTTTAAGGCGTTTATGCCAAGATTCCCTCTTTGTGCCGTTTGCAGATGGTCAGAGACGAGAATCTGAGGTTCATGAGAAACAGGGACGTCTACAACAGCGACTACTTCAGCTTCATCCTCTCCCTGGCTTCAGTCAATGCAGTCAGTGTCTGATGAGGAAAACGCTACAGTTACGGATTGTGAATAAAACTTAACATTATACAACAATAAAAAACCCTTTTTCCGCAGACAAAACTAAAGCACCAAGACTACCAGCCTATGGCCAAAGAAAGTCTCCAGCTGGCCGTTCACTTTCTCTTCCACACCTACTTGCACACCAAAAAGAAACTCAGGTAATCGACTGCTGGCACGTGTGGCGGCGCGTTTCTGTCAAGAGGTAGAGGAGAGAGCGTAAGAGGACTCGGTGAAATTCACATTGTGTGTGTCTCCTGCAGGGTGGACACGGAGGAATGGATGGCGGCGGTGGAGGTGCTGCTGTCTAAGAGCAGCGAGGCGTGTCAGTGGATGGTGCAGTTCCTGGTCGGATCAGAGGGACGAGAAATCATCAGGTCGGTTACCGCCTGATGATGACGATGATGATGAGTTGTTCAACAGACCTTTATCAGACTAGGTGGTGCTAGACCACCTGTCTTTTTTTTAAAATGTTGTTATTTTAATAATTAAAAGAATTTTGTGAAAGGCACTTCAAATACATCCTGGTTTTGAGTTGATTTTTGTTTGTTTTTGGGGGGGGGTTTTACCCCCTGTGGTCATGTCCACATGGAGCCCTTCATAAGTGTTCACACCTGTGGGTGTCTTGTAGAGCTGCACAGCTGAAAAACTTCACATCACAATGTACATGTTTCATTGATAATTATTCATTCGTTTTGTGTATCTTAAATACCTGAAATGCGTCCAAACTGATGGCCTTTCCTGTTTTATCCTTAGTTTTGAGACACGGTGGCGAAACCTGAAACTGCTGCTGCTGCTAGTTACTCAACAGGTTGTTGCTAGGTAACCACAAGTTACTCAACAGGTTGTTGTGAGTGAGTTAGTTGATGCCACCACCCTTGCTTAGCTGGCCAACTAAAGTCTTTCCTCTGCCTACATCCCCCAGAATGCTGTGCAGCTCTGGATCGGCATTTACTGAATTTTCTGTATATTGAGTACTCTGATATTGATAACATGTCCATTGCAATATATATTATTAATTTATTGACAGGCCCTAGTCTCTAGGGTATATATACACGTACAATTGTTATTTATTTTATTTGAACAATCTGCTTTTTGGGGGTTTTTTTAATGAGCGATAACTTCAAACACAAATGTATTTATTTTCTTATGAGTGTGTGTAAATTGGCAATAACATTAAGACAATGAACTGGAAGAGACAATCAAAAATTCGCTGTCAGTTCTGCAAGGTGCCCTTTTAAATATCTGTGCACACCACACTGTATACATTCACCTCCTGCAGCTGTAGTTAACATGCTAACATGCTCAGTAGTATGCAATATCCTCATTTTATCTGCATCTGGAGTTGGAATGTAGCATTGGCGTCTCAGAAACACTCGCGTGTGCATGGTTCTCGCCTCCTGGATGCCGATTGACTGAAACAACAGGGCCGGTCTCTGGAATGTAAACATCCGGAGCCGGAGAACAGTTTCCTGAAACACGGGGGTTTGTAGAGAAATGTGTCAGGGGTTTGACTGTCCTGCCTTGTAATCATGGGGTGATTGTTTTATTCACACGTGCGATTGGCTGCTGAGCATCGCATGTTGAGGCACCGGGAACGCCTTCTGGCAAACGGTGCCAGATCCTGGAATGCGTCCTCAAGGCCAAAAGCAGTAAAACAGAAAGAAAAAAAAAAAAAGAAGGAAAGAAGGGATTTCTGACTGATTGTTGACGTCTCTGCTGCAGGGTTTGTCTGCTGGAGTGCAGCGTTCGGGAGGTGAGGACGGTGGTGGCGTCCGTCCTGGAGAAAACTCTGGAGAGCGCGCTGCACTTCGGAGACCCGGGTCTGGACAGCCTGACCGACGCCTTGCTGTCGCTGCTGGACAAAGATGTTCCTGAGAACGTGAAAAACTGTGCCCAGTACTTCAACCTCTTCAGTAACTTTACCCAGAGGGTAATTCTTTACTACAATGTGAACTTTTAAAATATAAATGAGATTTTAAAAAAATATATAATAAGCTCCTCACAGAGAGTTTTAAAAATTCCTGTCTGTTCAGGGTTGCGGCCCCTGCCAGCTGCTGTTGAAGCATTCAGCCTACCGTCGGATGCTCATCTTCCTGTTAGGACCCAACAGGCAAAACAACCAGGTATTACTCTACTCTACACCGGTTTTGACAAATATTGGTAATTTCAGTTCTAAAATATTATGATTTTGAGATTTGCTCCAACTTCCTCTTCTTCTGCTGCTGAGCGATGGAAGCTCTGTAAAATGTTCGGTTCAGGGTTGCAGGCGTCCTAAGTTGACTCTTGTCGTTCTTCCAGAACCGGCGGTGGAGTCCGGCTCAGGCCCGGGAGTTCCTCCACCTCCACAGCAGCCTGGCGCTCATGACGCTGCACTCTGACCTCAGCCCCCAGCGGACCCTCGGTGAGCCACCTTCTGGTTTTTAAATCTCTAGATTCCTTCTCCTTCGTCTCTCGTCGGACGGTCGGTTTTTATTTGTTTCGCCCCTCCATAGCTCCTGGGGGATCCAAGCTGCCCGCAAGTAGCGTCCACTCCTCTGGCCCGCTCCTCCCGCTGCACTCGGACATTCTCGCCTCTCTCTTCACTCCGGAGGGACAGCCTTACCTTCTCGAGGTTAACACATCATATTTGACTTTGCTGAATGGACCAGAAAATGTGAAGCTCTCTGACTGATGCGCTGCTGTTTTTTCGCCATGAACCCCCTCTAGGTGATGTTTGCGATGCGCGAGCTGTCGGGGCCGCTGTCCCTTCTGATAGAAATGGTCACCTACTGCTCGTACTGCAATGAGGGCTTTTCGCTGGGAGTGCTGCAGCTACTCAAGGTACACAATCTTTAAAGACAAAAACAAACAAAAGTAAAAATCTGTCGCCAATTTAGTAAATATTAATGTAAAACCTTTAAAACAGAGTCAGATGGAGACGGCCCCGCCTCACGAGCTGAAGAACGTTTTCCAGATGCTGCAGGAGATACTGGTGAGCGTCACTTTCATCACTCTCATCGCCGTTTGGTTTTCATCCGCGTTAACCTCCAGCGAATCCTTCATCTCAGGTTGTTGAAGACCCTCTGCAGACCCAGAGGCTCAAGTACGCCTTTGAGTCGGACAAAGGCTTGTTAGGTAAGGAGGGGCGGTCGTCGTCGTTACTTTCTGGTTTAACGTCGCGACTTAAAGCATCGTAGCTTGTGAGAAAAACTAACGTAACACTGTCGCCTCTCAGCTTTGATGCACCAGAGCAACAATGTGGACAGCAGGCGCTGCTACCAGTGTGTGAAGTTCCTGGTCACATTAGCTCAGAAGTGAGTATGCAGAGGTTCAAGCTGATTATTATAGTTAGACAGGTGTCCTCTTTTTAAACAAACAAAAAAAAAAGTTTAAAGAAAATAAGGTAAAATTGGTTGTAGCATTCAAGTAACATGATTTCTTTTTTGCTTGTAAGAGAGGAATTAGATATTTTCCTGTGCACAGCAGCAGCTGATGGGAGCGTTACTCAACACTTTGCCATAGGGCTGAAACAATTTATTGTATTAATAGTGATGATTTGGTTTATTAAAATAATCGACAACTAATTTAGTCATCGATTAATCATTTACAGGAGTACACAGACTGTAAAATATGCCATTTTCTGACAAAAAACCAACGCTCCCAGAGCAGTAATTAAGCCAAAACTGTACAATATGTAAATATTTTCTACCATATTTACTATAGTTTTAGCTCATTTAAAATATGTAAAATTCTCCTATTGATCAGCTCCAGTTATTTATCACTTTATTGAAAAAAATTGTCTATTCTCAAAGGGTTTATTTAAGAATTTATTTCTTATTTATTCAGCTGCGATGCATCTTGTGTCGCATTATTGCATTTTAGGCTATAAAATGTTTTATTTTCTTATTCAGAAAAAATATTAAACTATTTGTTTATTGCATTTTTTTGTTTACATATTTTTAATGGCGTATAAAATGAGACTAGGTGGTCAAATGAAAACTCTGCAGAACTTTGTGTTGTATATAGCATCCGGTACTTTCTCTGGCATCATATTAAAATGGCGTAAAAAGTTATGAAGCCATAACTTTTTACAATCTCTGTATGCCTTGATTAGTGTAGCCAGCCACTGCTTTATTACAGTGTTAAATAAACAGCATCCATCACATCTGTTGGCTCCCTGATTGTCATCCTCCATCTTGTTTTGCTGCATTAGCATTAGCTTGCACTGAAAAAGAATCAAAATTAACAAATGGAGGAGAAAAAACATCCCCCACCGAATAAACATTACTTTTCACTAAGTCACTAGTGTCACATTTTTTGATGAAGAAGTTTTTGGATTTTTTTCTTTGTTGTTATTATTATTATTATTATTATTATTATTATTATTATTAAATGTTTTTCAAGAAGTTCCAACAGAAAAAGGCCCACAGCATCACAGATCCTCCTCCCTGGTTAACAATACTTTTCCACATATTTATCCAGATCTACCTTTGCTGTTTACTTCTCTTGAATTATTTTATATAACTCACCCTGGACAAATATGAAACTGTATCTGAGTGTCCATTTGTTATTTTTTTTTTTTATATACAGGTGTCCTCCAGCCAAAGATTACTTCAAAGACTTGTCTGGCCACTGGAGCTGGGCCGTGCAGTGGCTGCAGAAAAAGGCAGGCTTGTTCATTCTTATAGAAACGTACAATAATAGGATCTTTTTTTATTGCTCTGTTGGACTCTCTTCCATTTGTTGTGGTTTTATTGGAAGCAAACAGGAACTGAGAGGAAACTTGTACCTTAAACCAGGTGCTCCAACTCCGACTTTTGACGGATTCCTGCAGATTAAACATCCAAATCAAGGCTTTTAGTCCCTGATCTTAAATCATTTCAGATTAGGTGAATAAAAAATAAAAAAAAAACTCATAGCAACTCATCATCCAACAAGAATCTTTATCTTTAAAGATATATCTGACTCAACAGGAAAGTTTGCGTTAGTGCAGGCCCAAAGTTGGCATATTTCTCTCTGTTTTGATGTGACTTATTGATGATTCATCCTTTAACAAGGTACAGCGCAGGTGCAGTTAATGGCGTGTTGCTCTTCTGCTTCAGATTGTTGGCGCTTTGCTTCGACTGTCATAAAATGCAGTGATTAGTTTTTCTGCGTGAGCAAAGAGCTGCTGCAGTCGCTCTTATGCTGTGAATTTGATTGTAACGCATAAAAAGGCTCAGATTTAAAGCAGAAAACCAGATTTCATAAAAACAAAGAGTGGGGCATCAGCTATAAAAAAAAGTTTTGCGAGACATAAACGCAAAGACTGGTGGAGATCGTTGGGAAATGACTTCATGTCCTGATGGATTTAAAATAAGAACAAACTACATCTTAGGAATGGGAGAGTTTTCCTTGACCTTGATGAGAGACGGCAGGAGGTTCTGTTACTGAACATTTTAAATATTAGTATAAAAATGTAAACAGGGTTCGTATGGGTTCTTGAAAATGCTCAAATTTCAATAATGTCCTTGAAAGTGCTTGATATTCAAACTCCAGAGTTTTGAAATAAAGCCTAATTTTGGAAAGTGTTATTTACAGTAGAATCCAGATATTTAAAGATAATTAAAAAAACACTTTTTTTCTTCTCTGTCTGAAGCTAAATCAGACCAAACTTCTCTTGTTTTTGGCCAGATAGAATTACCAATATTTTTCTATTTTCTATTTGCTCAATGCCAGTAAACCGATCTGGAACATCTTTTCTCTTTTTTTGTGACTTTATTCAACCTGTCAGGTGTACGGTACGTGTGTTGGAGACATTTCAAAACATAACATTTTGTTATATTTTACTTTATCTTGTAGAATACAATCCCAAGATATCATTAATAACAATCACAAATTATATCACATAATAGTGAGTAGAAATCATTTTTTAGTTCATTTGTATTGTTTTTACCTCCAAAATGTGGTTCTGAAAAAGTTTGAAAATGTACCGTAAAAATCCTATAAAAGTGCTTGAATTATAGTGTTGGAAAAGTGTAAAAACCCCATTTAAAACATTTCATTTTAGTTTTTTATATCTGTTTGACTTTTTTCTAAAAGCTGTCTTTATAGATGTCTTTGGGTTTTTTTTTGACTAGTCTATATTCCAGCACTTGTTTCTTAGTAATATCGATCATCTCGGTGTGATGCACAGTTTAGCTAAACCTCCAGCAGCTGTTAATTCGCCACAACGTTGAGCATCGTGCTGCGTTTAGGTCCCGCGTGTTCGCCTTTTCTGTTGAGATTATTTCTGCTTTAGTTGAAGTGAGGCAGAGTTTTGTTTGAGAGAGAATGGGGGGAAAAAAATCTAAACATCTAATGTATGAAATGCTTTTCTTTTGCTCCCTGCAGATGACTGAACATTACTGGACTCCCCAGAGTAACGTCTCCAATGAGACGTCCACCAATAAAACCTTCCAGCGCACCATTTCTGCACAGGTACTCACACGCATGAACGTACAAAACCTGATCAGCAGTCACACCTGCTCTTCTGCTGCCTTGACAAACCCTGTGTTTCTCTGTGTGTGTGTGTGTGTGTGTGTGTGTGTTAACACCTGCAGGACACCTTGGCCTATGCCACGGCGTTGTTAAACGAGAAGGAGCAGTCTGGCAGCAGCAACGGCTCCGACGGCAGCCCGGCGAATGAAAACGCAGAGCGCAGCCTCCGACAGGTAGTCATCATCATCATCATCATCAACAACAACAACCCTGCCAGCAGCTCAGAGCAGCGGGGCTCTGAAAATGACTCATGCTGTGACAGCGGCTCACATTCAGCTCACACAGCCAGGAAGAAGAGGGAAAACAATGGAATGAAAATGGCAGAGCTCACTGGCTTCTGCGGAAAGATTAGAGGAGGCAGATTGTTTCCTCCTACGGTTGTTATTAGCCGTGGATTGGAAGCCGTTTTCTTTCTTCTGACTCTTGTCAGCATGCCTACACAGGATTGTCGAGAGTTTTTTTTTTTTCTCTTTTGGTGTGAATAGGACACACAATGAGTGGGTTGGATTGAAATTATAATCCTGGTGTCACTGCCTAGCTCTTGGAGGCTTTATAATTGTTTTTCAATTCTTGCCTTCAGAAATAGAAAAGCGTATCCACGCTCCTGGACGTTTTTAAGTTTTATTGGGGTTTGACGTGAAACCGACGCAAAGTAGTGCACTAAGGTGAAGTGGAAGGAACGTGTTGGATGACACAGATAATTAATTGTGTGTTAAATTAAAATGAGCTCAATAATTCCCGTTCTGAGGAGTCACGATTTTTGAAGGGCAGATTTGTTTCTGTTCGTTTTTGTTTTGTTTGAGACTTCAGAATCCATTTTATTCGTGGTTTTTGGTTGTGTGTGGGTTTTATTTCCATTTTATTTGTTTTTGTTGCTCGTTGTCTTTTAATTTGAATATTTGATACGTCTTCCTCTTCCAGTGTGGAGTGTTTTGTTCAAATTAGAGTTTATTAGTCTGAGAGGGAAAACTTGCATTATTGTGCTACGGCTAATATATTACCAAAAAAATGGTCTCAATACAACAATATTATCGTTTATCGCAATCATTTCTGGGGTAATTCCTTGTCTGGTAGAATTTTTTAGTGTGTCAGGCCTACTTGTTGCACTTTATTAATTAGAATAAAGTGGACTTCCAGTTCATGCCACACCGTTCCAATTCTTGGTTGTAGATTTGTGAGGTGTTACAGACAAAGCCTTAATCTACCTACTCTTCATGAGATTGTCATCCAACAAGAGTGCGTCAGAGGCTTATTCAGAACCGCTGTAAAACAGACTGCTACAGGAAATCCTTCCTGCCCGGAGCTACTAGCACCATTTTGAAGAACCTTAGATGGGCTACAGCATTTTAACTTCCCTTTGTGATAAACTATTTTTACATTAAATTAACCAATTCAAGATTCTACCTCACTGTTGGGCTCTACTTTAATTGGTCTCTACAGAACTCCAATAAAATACTTTAAAGTTGCAGCTGCAGAAATCAATAAATAAAATGTATGAATGCTTTATCGAGACATAATAAGTTGTTCTGTGAATACGTTACATTTCTGCCTCCTTCTCTCCCGCAGGGCTCAGAGTCTCCCATGATGCTCGGCGATTCAAAGAGCGATCTAGAAGACGTGGACTCTTAACTCCTCCGGCTGGCGGGATGACTCCGGCGGCGGGGCGGCAACAGGTCCAGGTGGCCGAGTCGGAACGGGCTGCGCTGTGCCTCTGATTGGACAGGACTCTCGGAACTCCACAGGAAGCCAGTCAGGACACTTTATCTCGGTCGCCAGGGCAACCAAGCAGCTGCGAATAAATCATGAATTACTTCCTGGCCAAGGCGACAAATTATCATTAAAACGGGGCACCACAGCTGATCGGGTCGGGAAAAGTGCGCTCACGGATAACTTCAGGTTATCCTTTGTTTTTGTTTTTGTTTTTTTTTTATCCACTCGTAATGACGTGGAGTTGGAGGATGGGCTCGGGTGGTGTTTTAACGACGCTCTGCTCGTGTTTGCCAATGTATTTTTTTGCGACGGGCTTTATTCACGTTTGTAATTAAGATTTTTTGTTCCATATGTGTAATTTTCAGTGTAAGATAATGTTTTAAAGTCTTCTCCACAGCCATGCAAAATGAAGGAGGCGACCGTTGGAGCTGCTTTAGAGCGCGCGCCCAGAGGAACTCACAGCCGCGCGCTTGTACAGAAACACCTCCACATTTGCGAGCTCCTGGGAGGACGGGGCGGGTGGGGTTCAGTATGCACTTTATAGTCCAGCCCAGGCTATTGTAATGTACAGCAGCACGGGTCAGTTCCTCCAGAGCCACTTAGCGCTATTCTCTTCTTCTGCTTTGGTTCTGTTTTTAACAATGTTTGCAGTGCCACTTACTCAAGCCGCTCTCCCTGTGACTGGACCTTTGACCCCGGAGCCACAGGGGACCCCTGTGCGTGTCAGGATCAGGACAGATCTCAAACTAGCAGTGCCATAGTCAGCACTCAGCCCAAGCCCTCACATTTTGACATTTTGTATTTTTCTCTGCCCAGGAGAGGGAGCCTCACGTGCCGATTTTTGTTTTATTTTTATTTTTTCATCGCTACGTTTTCTTTCTGTTTTTGTTTCGGATCTTCAGCCTTATGCAACCTGATCTGGACAGGCCACCGGTGCCGACTGAAGGGGAAGCTCAGGAGCACGTTTTTTTTTTTTTTTTTGTTTTTTTTTTTTTTTTTTTTTTACGTTTTACTGTTTTTGCTTTCAGGTGCCAAGGGGTTACAAACACACACATGCACAAGAAGAATGACTCATTCAGTTCGCTCACATATATGCACATCAGTCCTTTTCACGTCGTCGTTACCGATGCTCTGGTGGCTTTCTTGTTTTTTTTGTTTTTTGCTTTTTTTTTCTTTTTTTTTTGCTTTGCCTTTTTCCGTCTGTCTGCCTTTGTAAACACTCACATGTAGCTTCTAGTGTTCACACTGCGTTACCTTCATCCTCCACCCCCCTGCCCCCCAAACATCGGGAGTCTTAAAGTGCCTTAATCTCCCGATGTACACGCCATCCTCACACGTCCAGTCAACGCCTTGCTTCATGCGCGTCTCCTGTAGGAGCGCTACAGGGCTCGCTTCATCTCCACCCCTGTCCCAGTCCGAACAGGGAACGTCACCACGGTGTGTCGTGATAAAGGATATTTGTGAATGTAGCTGATGGAGGGGGTGGAGGGCGTACACACACACACACACACACACACACAGGGTTCTGGTGATGGTAAAAATAATAATAATAATAAATAACAAAAAAATGCTGCTTCTTTTCACTCTGTTCCCAGGCAGTAGAAACTGGCGTAGTTTAGAGGAACACCTTTCCACTCAGCTAGCTTAGCAGGTCAGCTATCAGCTTTAACAGGTCAATGTTTACAGTGTGAGGACCCGACGGTATGAGGCAATCATGCAAACCGACATTTCTGTTGAACTCACCGATGCTCCTCGGCGTCCTCGCGGCCTAAAAGGAGAGGAAAACACCGCTCGCGCCCCACCGCCCCTCCCTCCTCTCTGTCTCATTAGTTGTGAGTGTCACGGCGTGCTTCTCCGGCACGTTTGCATGTGTGGCGGTGAAAGTTTGTGCTTTTTTCTTCTTTTTTTTTTCTTCTTCTTCTTCGTTCTTCAGCGTGACGGAACAAAAAAAAAAAAAAAAAATCAGCCCCCCGTGTTGTTTGCTGTGTGATTCGGTATCATTAGCACTTACTGGCACGAGCGAGGCCGCTCCGACTGCGCGGCTCGTTCGCGAGGAAGCCAAGCGACAGCGTGGCCATGGCAACGCGGGCTGCGCCCAGCTGAGGAGTGCGCTCGGGCCTCCTCTACACCAACACAACTATTTAAAGACAGGGCAGAGGGCTTTGAGACAAAGTATTTTTGTTTTATTGTGGGGATGCAGGGAGGGACGAGCAAGTGCGTGGGGTTGGGACTTGGCATCCATACGGGTTTTTACTGTGTTTTCGATTTTGAGAGTTCACTTCCGACAACGCAGCAATCTGTAACGCATGTTAAAACTCGATTTTAATTTGTACATCAGAGTTTAAGGGGAAATTTGATATAAAATAAACTGGAATGCACAACCTTTTGTAAACATAGTTTTTGTGCATGTCTGCACATCGTCCTAATTCTTCATCTGACGATCGTGGAAGAAACGACTCTCAAGGTTTTATGCCTGGAGACATAAAGAGATCCTTCAAAGTTATGAATTTGTGTCTAAAGCTAACATCAAGTGTTCAAAAATATCCCACACTTTCCTTTTATTTTAGGCAGAAGCAACTATTCATTGGTTTGTACACTAAAGCAGACTGTTGTGCACCTACATCTGCTTTTAATTCAAACTTTTCAAATAAAGAATGAACAAAATCATTTTGTCATGGCTGAAAACAGACTAAATCCTTTTCAGTTCTCTTAAATTGAGCCCAAAAGAAATAAATTTGTAAGATGCTTGGCTTAGTGTCAATAAGGAAAACATGCAGAACAACTTTTGAAGTTTTGCATCTATAATGGTTTATATGTTCTTACCCAAATTTTTTTAATTAAAAATATCTCATTCTTAGCTTATTGAATTAGAAAAATAATAACAAAACAAATTTTGGTGATTAAAAAAAAAAAGTTGTATTTCTTGGCCTGCGAGAAAATCCCACAGAGAGAGAACGCAGGCTTTGCTTGTTTGACACTGACAGAAGATGACATCTTTGGCAAAAACTAGAAGCTTACGCCAGCAATCCAGCATGGTGATGGCAGAGTAAAGCTCTGGCACACTGTTTGCAACATGAACATATTTTAAACTCCTCTCTCAAAGAATTTTTGTGTCAAATATGAGAGAAAATTGCATTATGAAACAGGAAAAGGACCCCAAACCTAGCAGCTAATTTACAACAAAATTTAAAAAAATAAATGGAAGTGTTATGGCCTACTTAAAGTCCGCACCTCACCTCTGTTGAAATGTTCCCTATAGCATCCCATCTGTTCTCCTAACAAATCAAACAGTTAAACATCCAGGCCTGATTTTATTTCAGTTTTCAAACTGAAAGACCATTCCTGTGTTTTACATGAATACTTGTGACAAACGGTGACATCTTGTCAGTATCATTTTTTTCCCCCCCCTGGAGTGAGAACCGAATAAATAAAAGAAAAACGAACATCACAGCGGCAACGATGACAATCCATCAACAGTGCAACCGTCTGATGGAGCTGTCATCAAGATCCTGCTGAGTCACATCTGGAAACCAACACCGCTGGATTCAGGTGGCACTGATTCCTCCTATAATCATTATAATGATTCAACGTTATAATGTTGAGTTTCATGTTGCACCGTGGGAGGGGAAAAAAGCTGCAATTATGGCTTGTTTGGCTGATTTTTTTTTTCAGAACCTTTTTTTTTATTCATTTGCCTGAATTTGGTTTCACCTAGAAGAGTTCGGGAACAATCAAAGTAAAGATGTTTGGCCAATGCTACACTGTCACTCAGACCTACAGGCACAAATCAACCAAAAAAGGTGAGTTAAGTTACAGTAAGTATCTGTACTTTCTACTTCACTACATTTCTACAAAACCGTCACGTTACTCGTTGCATCCAAGTCGCATTGTGCTTTTTTTTTTTTCTTTTTTCCATTAAAATGTGAGGTTCAGGGACTTGATGTGGCGCTGTAAAATCCAAGCAATAATGTGACTTACTAATTACGTGTCTGTTGCCACCCATCGCTTTATTTATTGTGTCATGTAGCGCAGGGAGCTGTTCTTGGTCTTGACTTGGTCTCAGATTAGGTGGTCTTGACTACAACACTGCTATGTGGCTCCTTGGTTGCATGTCCTCCCCCACCCACCTTCTTTCCACCCCCTTTCTTTGGATTTTTTTCAAAATAAATGCCACAAAAAAAGTGAAGTTCATGCTATGTTAGTACAGGAGACAAGATATTTCCGTTCCTGAAATTATGATGTATAGAATCACATATCTAAGTTTAAGCTTACAATAACTTGCAATTAAGTATTGGTAAAGATCAATGTAATTTTCGCAGGTGGCGGAGCGTTCTTGTCAGTAGCTGCTGAAAGTAACAAAAAAAAGTTACTTTTAATGTATCTTAGATACTTTCCTAATCAAGTAATCAGTAATCTAACTAAGTTACTTTTTCAAAGTAACTATTCCATCACCGGTTACAGGGTTATTAGAGGAGCCATGTTGTGACGACTTCCTGAAGGCGGAGTTTCAGAAAGAGCCGGGGTTTCTTAAAGAAATGCAGGCTCAATTTCAATAAACTACAAAGTCAAAATTCTTTAAAGTCATATTTGATATATGCAGCATTTTTACGACTGAAAGCAACAGCTACTTGATTGTAATATAAAATGGAAAACGCACAAAACTGCTCCTTTTAGTGTTATGTGCTGTGTTAGGAACGGACAGACCGTACGTCAGGTACATCATGATTGTTTATTATGCTTGTTCGGTACAAAGATACAAAGATAAAACAAAGATACAAAAAATATCAGGATATATTTATTCTTTAAACTTGTATCTCCCAGATGGTTTGAAGACGGCTAACAAGACAATGTGGAGCACGTTTTGACTTAATCATATGGCTGTAATCGACAGCTTTGCAGAAGTGTTCACTGTAGGTGCACTGAAGTGTCTCCACCGGGTGAAGTAACTCAGAGAGAAGATGGATGACACACTGTGATCAGTTAGGAGTTGTAGCAGGGGGGTCTGGCAGTGTCACACGGCAGCAGACGGCTACGCCCGCCGCCTCCACTTCCCCCGCGCTGCGGATTCGGCAGCCGCTGCCCTCAGGCACTGACCCGACGACAGCAGAGCCCTTGGAGACGGCACTGCAGTCCGTCACAGTCCAGCCCGAGGGACAGGACAACTCAACCTGCGAGAAGAAAACCAATTTGTTTCTACTTCTAAGAGACATCTGGGGGTGGGGGAGAGAGGATTGTTACATTTCTCCGTTTTAATAAAACACCTGGTCTTTGTCAGACAACGTGGTTTCCAACAGACGGCACTGAAGAGACGGAGCGTGGCAGCAGACTGCGTGCGACGTGACTCCATCCTTCACCGAGCAACTCCTCCCGGCGCCGCGATGAGGACGGGAGTCGGATGAAATCTCGACTGCGGACCAACTGGTGCACCCTGCGGAGAAATGAAAGCATTAAAGGATGGAGCCCATTTTCCTTCCAGAAATCATCTGGAAAGAAAAACCAAAACAAACAATCCGGACTGAGATTAAAAACCATTGGAGGATGCTGTCATAACATTTGAAGCCTCCTTTTTACACCTCATACAGTTGGCATTTATCCTGCCCAGGATAATGATAATGCCAGGAGTGTGTGTGTGTGTGGGGGGGGGTGCACGCGTGCGTGTGTTTTTTTTCCTCTCCTTTGACTGATTGCCATGGTAACATAATTGACCTAGAAGCTGCTGTGTATAGCAAATTGAAAAGCTTGCACAGTTTATATATGCAACAGTAGGATATCTGAGGAGCATGTTTCACTGTGGCTCTCTCTCGTCTGGTTCACGTAACGGTTTGATTTGACTGCAGCGTGTTTCGTCGCCTCGTTATGTGCACACAGTAACTGGGGAAAAAAATAAAATATAATCCCTGAACTTCCCTATGTTTTGTCTTATTGCAAACACAAACCTCAGCCAGTGTCATTAGGGTTTTATGTGACTGACCAGCATAGAAGTGGCACGTAAAAGTGCAGTAGAAAACACAACAAAACATTTTAACTTAATATGAGAAAAAACATCTTATTCCACTGGCAAATCTTTTAAAATATATATTGTACTTTTAATCATTATTAAGGAATTACTGATTTAAAGCAAGCTTGTATAACTTGATGAAAAGTTACCTGATATTTGCATTAGAAACTAGACCTAAAATACTTGTTTTTGCAGTAAAAGCCACATATTCATTTTTTTTCTTCCATTCCTCCATAATGCAGAGCTTTATTTGAGTATCTTAAAGAAATTAAACTTCCAATGAACACGGCCGGGACTTCATGTCAATGACAAACCCCTCCAAAAAAGTTTTGCTTGCTATCACTTGGCCTCAAGAAAGGCCGATTTGCTTGTTGCTAGTCAGCCGCTGGCTGGTCATGCTGCTTACCTGTGAGGTGGTGCTGTGGGCCCACACACTGAGAGTCCCGCCCGGGCCCGGGGCTCGCGTGGGCGCGGCACTGCAGACCACCCACCACACAGCAGCGGGCCACTGCGAACACCCCGTTGCCTGTCAGCCCGTTGTAGGCGACGCACTCCATGCGTCCGTTGCTCTCCTGCGAGACCAAGGAGACGCGGCTTCAACCCGCTGCGCTCGCGGCGTTTCTGTCAGTTTGGATTGCGAGTGGACTCACGGTGAGCGTTTCTCCCACGCGGGCGCCGTCAGGAGCGTAGCTGCTGCAGCCCATCATTTCCTCCCCGACGCGACAGCGGCTCACGGCCGTGTCTGCGCTCGAAAGGCCTGACCTTTCTGACCACACTGAGCGGCACAGGAGCTCGCCACCTGCACGTGGAAGTAGGACAAACCCGGGCTGAGGCGCACGCGTGTGTGTGTGTGTGTGGGTGGGAACTGTGCAAAGCTGAGGTCGGGAAGTTACTAACTTGATGTTGGGTTGTTGGCGGGAGGCATGGCTGCCACCAGGTTTGGAGTTGTGAGACGATGCGTTTCAGACAGGGACAGGAAGTTAATTGTGTTGCTAATGGAGTAATGCAGCATCACCTGCAGGACCTGCACCGGGGAGGCAATCTGATTGGAGGACAGGATCACGGCTGCTATACCTACGCACACAAAAACAGACCAAAGTAGAGGTGTGCCACAGTGAATACAGGGTCTGTATCGCTGATAACGATATTGATACCGATACTTTTTATTTAAGATTGCTATATCATCAAATGTCTGACATTTAGGTATTTTCGCGTTCTGTTTTTGTTCTCTTTTGTCCCAGGCTTGCACAAAATAATCCAAAGTTTGTATCTACAAAATACTTTAATAACATATGAACATATATATTTTTTTCGAAATAAACTGCAGAAAATATAATTTTTTAAGGCAGAGCTAAGAAACAACAATCCAAAAATAAAACAAAATCCAAAGATGTAACCTGAAAAGAAAAAGATCAATTTTACCATGCTAATATTGATCCGATGCTGATACCGACTTGGTGTCGATATGTTGATAGTTTTTGATCGATTCGCCCACCTCCCGACCACAACATAAAACATAATAACTCGGTTGGTTGTCATAGCGGCTGTTTGTGTCGAGGCCCACCGGCAGCGTGAGCGGCAGCCTGCGACGTCCCGCTCTGTGAGGTGAAGCAGGTGCTGCAGTCGCTGCTGGCGCTAACGATGTCATCACCGGGTGCAAAGAGATCAACGCAGCGGCCGAAGTTGGTGCCCCCTGCTCCTTGCGACATGAGCTGGTCCTCAGAGTTCACGGCCCCTACCGTGATGACCTGCACAGACGGAATGAGGGTTAGAGGTCGCGATCCGGCCCGTGTCTGTTCCCGTAAGCGTTCCCCTTCAACCTCGGGTTCTGAAGCGGGCGAATAGAGGCAAGCGTCTTCTCTGTAGTTTCCTGCAGCAGCGACAACGGCGGCTCCGCTGGCCACCGTCTCTCTGCATGCTGCGTTCAGCGACCGGCTGAAGCCGCCGATGAAGGGCAGCAAGACAACCGCCGCATCCACGGGGCGCGCCAGTAAGGTCGCTCGGATAAACTCCAGCCCTGAACAGGAAGCGAAAAGACCAGCAAAGGTAAGTCCAGGTTCACTTCTTTAACTTTTTCTTGTCACAACCACAAAATACAATGTGGCGTTTTATTAGGATTTTCATGTTTGATTATTTGTGGAATATTTCGCTGCAGTTACAGCAGGTTGGTCTTAACTAGCTCTGCATGTTTACCGGCTGAAACTTTTACCCATTCTGTTTTGGGAAAACAGCTCAAACTCGGTCAGATCGGGTGGAGAACATTTATGTCTGGACTTGGACTGGACCATTCTAATACAGGAATAAGATTTTATCTAAACTTTTTAATTGAGTGGTCTAAAGTCTTTTGTCACCTTTAGCGGGTTTTCTTCCTTGTATTTAGCTCTATCCGTCAACCAATCAACTCCGACCAACTTCTCGTCAGACTGGACAGAAATCACATGTGGCGTACCCCAAGGTTCAATACTAGGATCCCTCCTTTTTTATATCTAAATACTCTTGCTAGCTCAGATTTGAACATGTATCAAGAAATCATAACTATAATGTAGATGGTACATGTCTCTACATTATGATGTGACCAGGTGAACCCATTCACATACTAAACAGAACAAATCAAACAGAAGGGAAAAAGGAAAAAGGTGAAAGAGAAAAATAAGAAATGCATGTTTTACCATGGGAATGGTGCGCTAGAGGTTTTGTGCAGAGTTAGTCTTCCCTCTGAACACGGTGTGTTACCAAAAACAGGTCACTTCTCATCTTATCAGCGCTCTTTCTTCCACACGCCTTTTCTCCAATATTTCCTAATAAACCTACCCGACTGTATTTAAGAGGGCTGAATACAAAATGCATGCCACGCTTTTCAGACTTTTAAAAGTTGTAGCAAGCTTTAGAAAACATCCACCATTTTGCATCCATTTAAAGCACATTGAGATTATCTGGTTGTAACTCAAAATAACTTTGAAAAAAAAAAAAAAAAGAAGTTCTCTTTTTAGATGCGATCTTGTCTGATTTTAACAGTGAAGCCACCCGACCTGCCAGAGCCCCGGAGACGGTTCCTTTCCCCTGACAGTTGAGCACACGGACCAGGTTAACGCCGGCACCTCGAGCAACACCCGAATCCGATCCGGTCACGACAGCAGCCAAGTGCGTGCCGTGACCGTCACACTGACTGGCCTGCAAGAAGGAGGAGAAGAAGAAGAAGGAGGAGAAGAAGCTGAGCATGGCAACGGGGCGGAGGTCAGCGTGAAGGCTTTGTTGCCGAGCTGCTGTTAACAAACCTGCCTATGAACTCTGACTCCATCCTCCTCAGGAACGTTATTAAAGTCTGTGATGAGAACTCGTCCTTCAACCTCTCTGTGGGAGCTCTGCACACTGCCATCCATCAGGTACACCTCCGCCATCTCTCCATCATCTGTAGAGGACGACACGTGAAGAAGGCGGGTTAAGTTCTCTCCAGCGGTGTATGCAGATAGACGACGTCAGAGCTGGAGGACAGACGGACGATTTAACTCTACAGTGGACATAAATTAGTCTAGTAAGATGCTTGGTTTTTGTGATTTTTTTTTAATTAAGTTATCTTTTTTTGTGGCATTTAAGCTGAAAACAAGGATAAATGAAAACTAAAATGAAATAATGTGGTTAAGAGTGCACACACACACATGCCCACACCCCCACACACGCACACACACACCATGTTAAATACAAATTGGTTCCAACCTTCCACCATTAAAGTGCCTCTGATTAACCCTAATTTAGCTTTTCCTGACATTTTCTTCAGTACAAATCTATGAACCGCAGAGGACTTCCAAAACATTACTTTGATCTCGTTGTCAAAAGGTATCAGTCAGTAGAAGGGCACTAAAAAATGACCAAGGAACACAGAGAAGGACGTCATAAAAACAGATCAGAAAGGCTTTAACGAAGCTTTGTGGTTGTTTAGCACATGTGGCTTTGTAGCAAAAAAAAGAGAGGAAAGATTTGCTAGTTTAATGAAAAAAAAAAAAAGTGAAATCTCTCAAAAGTATGAGGGGGTGAAAAACAAGGTTGAACATTTTGGCTATAATTCCTATCAAACGTTTGGCACAAAAACAACTGAACGTCACCAAACACCCCAGGAAAGCGCCGTGATGATGGCATCATTCCTTGTGGCTGACAGCTGGAACCGTCGGCCTCAGTCAAGGTGGAGGAAATCAGACACGGCTCTATATATCAGTGAGATGGCAGTACAAAGCCTTCAGTCGTCCTCTGGGAAGCTAAAGATGAAGAGGACCTTCATCTGTCATCACCGCGACGACCCAAAGCATGCAACCAGATACTCAACAGAACGGGCTGTAGGGAGGTGTGGAGCGGGCAAAGCACAGACTGGGGACGTTTTTACAAAGCCAAGTAAGCAATACTGCCAAAGGATCAAAAGATGCTTCAACAAAGTATCAGCTTCAGTATATACATTTAATTAGTTTTAGTTTTTATGTTAAAATTACGGTACGCTCGGTCAGTGCAGAAGCTGTAGAGGCAATTTCCTGTGAATTCACTGTACGATGGAGGCCAGCCCAGGCTAGAAAATCCTAAACAAAACATACATTGTAGAGCTATTTACCTTGGTCTGTTTGGTTATAAAGCCTTCTTTATATCAAGTGTATTTTTTGTGTATATTTTTATATCCACTGTGTCTGTGTGTGAGCAATTTAACATATGTAAAAATGACTAAAAAGAGTAAATACGAGCTGCAGCTGTGGAAAGCAGCGTTAGATGGAGAGGTTAGCAGATTTACAGCTTTCAGACTGAAAGAAATGCTTGAGGTGTCCTTCCACTATCCTGCCTGGAAAAAGAAAGCATGTCTTTTTGGAAACTCCTCACTTCACCTGACAATAAAACTCATGAGACACAGTCAGTCAGGGGAATTTTAAAGCTGTTATTTCGTAAACCTGTCACCTTCTGCGTTGTTTACTTGCTGAGCAGACGATGTGGCTGATGTTTGAAATGTCAGCAGTGTTTTGCAGTGAGATGGGGTGTGTGTGTCTGTGTGTCGGGGTGTATGGGCGTGTGTGCGTTGCAGGGGAACGACACACTGATCACAATCTCATAAGCTCGTATGAAACATCTGGGCGTGGTCATCTGGTGTCCAGGGTCACCATGGTGATAAGAAATGCCAAGCCAATACCTGGATAATTTAATTTGGATTAACTGGAAAGCTCTTCTGAGCATGTTTGGTTATTACCTTTTCAGTAACGCCTGCAGAAAGCTTGAAGCCGTCACACAAACACTCACACACACAAAAAAAAGTGCTTTATGTTATCATCAATGTTAAAAATGGGTTTGAAGTAGAAACGTGACTTTCTGGCGTTATAACAGAAGGCAGCAGTTAAGTTGAAGAAAAACAAGAAAAATTGGGAAAATATCGTAAAAAATAAGCAAAGCTATAAATGGTGGATGCAGACGGAGACTCACTCGGAGGCAGGTACGTCCCGTTTACTGAGATGCCACCGCGAGGCTGCAATAATCGCTGCAGATTCCAGGGGGCGCTCTGGGCAAAGATGGACGAATCTTCCTCTACGTATTGGACGTGAGGAAGCTTCAATGCCTGATAGGAGAACGACCAGAAGAAGGCGGAAAAAAAAACAAATCAGTGCAGTCTAGAGTGATCACGTTTTATCAAATGTTTCAAACAACTTAGAGACGCCGGCGATAGAAGTAATTTAATTAAAGAATAAACGTGGCTATCCTGTTTTTGGACTATTTTTGTAGAAAATATTAAGTATTTGACAGTCTGCTGAACACTCAATGCTACTTTATCTTTAAAACTCCAGTTTTAAAAATATATGAAAGCAGTTTTGAGGGTTTTACCATGAAGACCTCTGGTGGTTATTTACACTATAGATCAAACTAGCTGCTATTTGCCAATGACCTGCATTGTGAAACATAAACCCATACTTGTTAAGCAGCAATTGTAACTTATATGGGTGAGAGTAATTAAAAGTTATTTTCTTATTCGCTACTATTTTTGTACCAGACATTTAATCTGGACGGATGTTTTAAGCACTTTCTGCTTTACACTGGATGTTTCACATGAAAGGTCATGATAAAATCGTGATCTACAATGTTTTTTTATAACTTCACTGCAAATGTCACAGAGGCTGAAAGGATTCTGACGCTGCTATAGGATGGACAGAAGGATAGATGTTTTAGTCGAACAGAGATTACCTTCACTTTTATAGCAACCTGCTCCACTGAAATGAAATACTTCTATGATTTCCTTCATTAAGTTAAATGAGCTGCGGTAAGAGTGATGGTTCAGAAATCAGCCTTAGTTGTCAGTATAAAGTACAGAATCATAAAAACTGTGGAAATGAAATGTTAACATGAACATTATGATGCTGTAACTATCACAGCTTCTCACCAGGTGTAATTCTGGTAAAACGGAAGTGATTTTCCTCATAAAAACTACATGCATGCTGCCAAAATTGCTGCAGTTAAGGATCCCACACTTAAAACATTTGCATTTTTTTTAGGATCTGATGCATTTGGTTTTTTTTTTGGGGGGGGGTGTTGTTAGCATCAGCTGACCCTCTCATTTTTGAAGTTGCAACAAGATAATCCGTGCAATTTTACCCTTTTTAGATGTCTTTTTTGTTGATTTTCACTTGTGTGGATTAACTTCTTATAATGAACTTCAGACAATTGGCATCAGACAGTGCTGATTTGAAAAGGTTATTGCTGTTAGGTAAAGTATTTATTTACCAGGTGAAGTACATCGTGGCTCATTTTGACCAGAAAGCCCTGCAGAACTCCAGAGTAGGTCTGCAGGACCTCCAGCGGGTTTCCTCTCCGGGCGGCTCTGGCTCTAAGCCTCCTGACGGTCCTCTGGACCTGAGACTCGTGCGTCCCTTGGTGCAGGACGACCAGGTACTGACCGGGCATGCGCCAAGCCGCCTGCAGGGCAACACAGGTGATAATAATAATAACAACAATAATAATGACGATGATAATAACAATAAGATGATGATGATGTCTACATGAATCCGCTGCACTTTTTTCTCTTTGAAGATGACTTGGTTTCACTGAGAGATGACTGACTTCTGGCTGACGCTGCTCCGCCAGCGCGCCTTTACCTTGTTGCACTTGAGGAACTCTGCGGCTGGCTCGCCTCCGGTTCCAGGCTGAAGTCCGTCGTCGTCGTCGTCGTCGCGGATCAGATCCAGGACCGTCTCGACGTCCTCAGCGCGGTCCTGCGCGCACACCGCCGTACATGATGCGCACAAACACAGCGCCCAGCCGATCCATCCAGAAACGGGACGCATTCTGCACACCTCGTTTTCTGCTTCCTTTTCTTTAAATTTTTAATTTTTTTTTAATATATATATATATTTTTAAATGCCCGGACTAAATATTTAAAAGAAAATCCCTGATGAGAGTTTTTATTTCGGTCTGACTTCTGCAGATGTTGTCGGTGTGCACCCACCCCCGGGGGCTGCTGCGCGTCCTGCGTGCCACACGGTCTGATGACAGCCTCCAACCATCTGCTCTGATTTAAAAAAAAAAAAAAAAAAAAAAAATCGAAGAATTGATTCTTATAATTTAAGGCGGGGACTGGTGACGTCCCCGCGGCTCACGCCACCTCTTTTGTATCGAATGATTGTCCTCCGTTAAAACCAGCTCTTTCTGTGGAGGAGTCATGTTTCACGCTCCTCTGTGATTACTGCGTGTCAATCAAAGGGGAGTGTGTGTGTGCGTGTGTGTGTGTGTGGGGGTGGGCGTGTGTGTGTGTGTGTGTGTATTAAGTCACCTATTAATTATGTAGGAAAGAGAGAAAATAAGGGAGAGAGAGGAAGAAAGTTGTGTTTTAACAAACGACACAATGTGGTGGTGAGCATATTCTGACTTATGGTCCACTTGTGAGCTGAAATGTATTTTATATATTAAATTCAGTGCAAATTAATATAAAAGGTGTATAGAAAAGGTAAAGTAAAGGACAAACCAGAAAAGCACAAGAACAGAGAAAATAAACAGAAATCATTACTATTAAAAGAAGAAGTTGTAATTCTTAAATCAAACGTTGCTATGAACATTGAGCCCAGTGTTGCGGCTCTGTGCCGTCTTCCACTAAAACAGTGAAGGGAAGACGGCTAACGGCTAATGGCTAATTCAATTCATTTTACAAGTTTAACAATAATATTGCACATGTGTTTGGAGTTTCTTCAAATCTTTTGGGGGCAATTTACAGTGACCAACTGACCTGACTGACATGTTTTAGGAGATGTGGGGGGAAACCGGAGCACCCGGAGAAAACCCACGCAGACACGGGGAGAACATGCAAACTCCACACAGATGGCCTCTGT